>JAVYIG010013744.1:0-45326 GCA_035222895.1 Strongylocentrotus droebachiensis
GGTAAAAGAGCTTGAGCAGAATATAATGAAACCACTTAGAAGACCATAGCATGCTTTTTAAGAAAGATATTTGCAAATTTGGTGAAAAACTAAAAAAATGCTTTAAATGACTCTTTCATTGCGCAATATGACAGTATATACGCGATTTAATCGTTTTCAACATTGCGCAATCAATAAAGATGAAAGAGATAAACCGATGTCGCGAAGAGGTAAAAGAGCTTGAGCAGAACATAATGAAACCACTTAGAAGACCATAGCATGTTTTAAAAAAAAAGAAGAAGATATTTGCAAATTTGATGAAAAACTAAAAAAATGCTTCAAATGACTCTTTCATTGCGCAATATGACAGTATATACGCGATTTAATCGTTTTTCTACATTACGCAATAAATAAAGATGAAAAAACATAAACCGATGACGCGAACAGGTAGAGATGCTCAAGCGCAACATAATGAAACCACTTAGGATACCGATTTAATCGTTTTCAACATTGCGCAATCAATGAAGATGAATGAGATAAACCGATGTCGCGAAGAGGTAAAAGAGTTTAAGCAAAATATAATGAAACCACTTAGAAGACCATAGCATGCTTTTTAAGAAAGATATTTGCAAATGTGATGAAAAACTAAAAAAAATGCTTCAAATGACTCTTTCATTGCGCAATATGACAGTATATACGCGATTTAATCGTTTTCAACATTGCGCAATCAATAAAGATGAAAGAGATAAACCGATGTCGCGAAGAGGTAAAGAGCTTGAACAGAACATAATGAAACCACTTAGAAGACCATAGCATGTTTAAAAAAAAAAAAAAAAATATTTGCAAATTTGATGAAAAACTAAAAAATGCTTCAAATGACTCTTTCATTGCGCAATATGACAGTATATACGCGATTTAATCGTTTTCAACACTGCGCAATCAATGAAGATGAAAGAGATAAACCGATGTCGCCAACAGGTAGAAGAGCTTGAGCAGAACATAATGAAACCACTTAGAAGACCATAGCATGCTTTTTAAGAAAGATATTTGCAAATTTGATGAAAAACTAAAAAAATGCTTCAAATGACCCTTTCATTGCGCAATATGACAGTATATACGCGATTTAATCGTTTTTATACATTACGCAATAAATAAAGATGTAAAACATAAACCGATGACGCGAACAGGTAGAGATGCTCAAGCGCAACATAATGATACCACTTAGGATACCGATTTAATCGTTTTCAACATTGCGCAATCAATGAAGATGAAAGAGATAAACCGATGTCGCGAAGAGGTAAAAGAGCTTGAGCAGAATATAATGAAACCACTTAGAAGACCATAGCATGCTTTTTAAGAAAGATATTTGCAAATGTGATGAAAAACTAAAAAAATGCTTCAAATGACTCTTTCATTGCGCAATATAACAGTATATACGCGATTTAATCGTTTTTCAACATTGCGCAATCAATGAAGATGAAAGAGATAAACCGATGTCGCGAAGAGGTAAAAGAGCTTGAGCAGAATATAATGAAACCACTTAGAAGACCATAGCATGCTTTTTAAGAAAGATATTTGCAAATGTGATGAAAAACTAAAAAAATACTTCAAATGACTCTTTCATTGCGCAATATGACAGTATATACGCGATTTAATCGTTTTCAACATTGCGCAATCAATAAAGATGAAAGAGATAAACCGATGTCGCGAACAGGTAGAAGAGCTTGAGCAGAACATAATGAAACCACTTAGAAGACCATAGCATGCTTTTTAAGAAAGATATTTGCAAATTGATGAAAAACTAAAAAAATGCTTCAAATGACTCTTTCATTGCGCAATATGACAGTATACACGCGATTTAATCGTTTTTCTACATTACGCAATAAATAAAGATGAAAAACATAAACCGATGACGCGAACAGGTAGAGATGCTCAAGCGCAACATAATGATACCACTTAGGATACCGATTTAATCGTTTTCAACATTGCGCTAACAATGAAGATGAATGAGATAAACCGATGTCGCGAAGAGGTAAAAGAGTTTGAGCAGAATATAATGAAACCACTTAGAAGACCATAGCATGCTTTTTAAGAAAGATATTTGCAAATGTGATGAAAAACTAAAAAAATGCTTCAAATGACTCTTTCATTGCGCAATATGACAGTATATACGCGATTTAATCGTTTTCAACATTGCGCAATCAATAAAGATGAAAGAGATAAACCGATGTCGCGAACAGGTTAAAAGAGCTTGAGCAGAATATAATGAAACCACTTGGAAGACAATAGCATGCTTTTTAAGAAAGATATTTGCAAATGTGATGAAAAACTTAAAAAATGCTTCAAATGACTCTTTCATTGCGCAATATGACAGTATATACGCGATTTAATCGTTTTTCTACATTACGCAAAAAATAAAGATGAAAAACATAAACCGATGACGCGAACAGGTAGAGATGCTCAAGCGCAACATAATGATACCACTTAGGATACCGATTTAATCGTTTTCAACATTGCGCAATCAATGAAAATGAAAGAGATAAACCGATTTCGCGAAGAGGTAAAAGAGCTTGAGCAGAATATAATGAAACCACTTAGAAGACCATAGCATGCTTTTTAAGAAAGATATTTGCAAATTTGGTGAAAAACTAAAAAAATGCTTTAAATGACTCTTTCATTGCGCAATATGACAGTATATACGCGATTTAATCGTTTTCAACATTGCGCAATCAATAAAGATGAAAGAGATAAACCGATGTCGCGAAGAGGTAAAAGAGCTTGAGCAGAACATAATGAAACCACTTAGAAGACCATAGCATGTTTTAAAAAAAAGAAGAAGATATTTGCAAATTTGATGAAAAACTAAAAAAATGCTTCAAATGACTCTTTCATTGCGCAATATGACAGTATATACGCGATTTAATCGTTTTTCTACATTACGCAATAAATAAAGATGAAAAAACATAAACCGATGACGCGAACAGGTAGAGATGCTCAAGCGCAACATAATGAAACCACTTAGGATACCGATTTAATCGTTTTCAACATTGCGCAATCAATGAAGATGAATGAGATAAACCGATGTCGCGAAGAGGTAAAAGAGTTTAAGCAAAATATAATGAAACCACTTAGAAGACCATAGCATGCTTTTTAAGAAAGATATTTGCAAATGTGATGAAAAACTAAAAAAATGCTTCAAATGACTCTTTCATTGCGCAATATGACAGTATATACGCGATTTAATCGTTTTCAACATTGCGCAATCAATAAAGATGAAAGAGATAAACCGATGTCGCGAAGAGGTAAAAGAGCTTGAACAGAACATAATGAAACCACTTAGAAGACCATAGCATGTTTAAAAAAAAAAAAAAATATTTGCAAATTTGATGAAAAACTAAAAAATGCTTCAAATGACTCTTTCATTGCGCAATATGACAGTATATACGCGATTTAATCGTTTTCAACACTGCGCAATCAATGAAGATGAAAGAGATAAACCGATGTCGCCAACAGGTAAAAGAGCTTGAGCAGAACATAATGAAACCACTTAGAAGACCATAGCATGTTTTTTAAAAAAAAAAAAAATATTTGCAAATTTGATGAAAAACTAAAAAAATGCTTCAAATGACTCTTTCATTGCGCAATATGACAGTATATACGCGATTTAATCGTTTTCAACATTGGGCAATCAATAAAGATGAAAGAGATAAACCGATGTCGCGAACAGGTAGAAGAGCTTGAGCAGAACATAATGAAACCACTTAGAAGACCATAGCATGCTTTTTAAGAAAGATATTTGCAAATGTGATGAAAAACTAAAAAAATGCTTCAAATGACTCTTTCATTGCGCAATATGACAGTATATACGCGATTTAATCGTTTTCAACATTGCGCAATCAATGAAGATGAAAGAGATAAACCGATGTCGCGAAGAGGTAAAAGAGCTTGAGCAGAATATAATGAAACCACTTAGAAGACCATAGCATGCTTTTTAAGAAAGATATTTGCAAATGTGATGAAAAACTAAAAAAATACTTCAAATGACTCTTTCATTGCGCAATATGACAGTATATACGCGATTTAATCGTTTTCAACATTGCGCAATCAATAAAGATGAAAGAGATAAACCGATGTCGCGAACAGGTAGAAGAGCTTGAGCAGAACATAATGAAACCACTTAGAAGACCATAGCATGCTTTTTAAGAAAGATATTTGCAAATGTGATGAAAAACTAAAAAAAATGCTTCAAATGACTCTTTCATTGCGCAATATGACAGTATATACGCGATTTAATCGTTTTCAACATTGCGCAATCAATAAAGATGAAAGAGATAAACCGATGTCGCGAACAGGTAAAAGAGCTTGAGCAGAATATAATGAAACCACTTGGAAGACAATAGCATGCTTTTTAAGAAAGATATTTGCAAATGTGATGAAAAACTTAAAAAATGCTTCAAATGACTCTTTCATTGCGCAATATGACAGTATATACGCGATTTAATCGTTTTTCTACATTACGCAAAAAATAAAGATGAAAAACATAAACCGATGACGCGAACAGGTAGAGATGCTCAAGCGCAACATAATGATACCACTTAGGATACCGATTTAATCGTTTTCAACATTGCGCAATCAATGAAAATGAAAGAGATAAACCGATTTCGCGAAGAGGTAAAAGAGCTTGAGCAGAATATAATGAAACCACTTAGAAGACCATAGCATGCTTTTTAAGAAAGATATTTGCAAATTTGGTGAAAAACTAAAAAAATGCTTTAAATGACTCTTTCATTGCGCAATATGACAGTATATACGCGATTTAATCGTTTTCAACATTGCGCAATCAATAAAGATGAAAGAGATAAACCGATGTCGCGAAGAGGTAAAAGAGCTTGAGCAGAACATAATGAAACCACTTAGAAGACCATAGCATGTTTTTTTAAAAAAAGAAGAAGATATTTGCAAATTTGATGAAAAACTAAAAAAATGCTTCAAATGACTCTTTCATTGCGCAATATGACAGTATATACGCGATTTAATCGTTTTTCTACATTACGCAATAAATAAAGATGAAAAAACATAAACCGATGACGCGAACAGGTAGAGATGCTCAAGCGCAACATAATGAAACCACTTAGGATACCGATTTAATCGTTTTCAACATTGCGCAATCAATGAAGATGAATGAGATAAACCGATGTCGCGAAGAGGTAAAAGAGTTTAAGCAAAATATAATGAAACCACTTAGAAGACCATAGCATGCTTTTTAAGAAAGATATTTGCAAATGTGATGAAAAACTAAAAAAAATGCTTCAAATGACTCTTTCATTGCGCAATATGACAGTATATACGCGATTTAATCGTTTTCAACATTGCGCAATCAATAAAGATGAAAGAGATAAACCGATGTCGCGAAGAGGTAAAAGAGCTTGAACAGAACATAATGAAACCACTTAGAAGACCATAGCATGTTTTAAAAAAAAAAAAAATATTTGCAAATTTGATGAAAAACTAAAAAAAATGCTTCAAATGACTCTTTCATTGCGCAATATGACAGTATATACGCGATTTAATCGTTTTTCTACATTACGCAATAAATAAAGATGTAAAACATAAACCGATGACGCGAACAGGTAGAGATGCTCAAGCGCAACATAATGATACCACTTAGGATACCGATTTAATCGTTTTCAACATTGCGCAATCAATGAAGATGAAAGAGATAAACCGATGTCGCGAAGAGGTAAAAGAGCTTGAGCAGAATATAATGAAACCACTTAGAAGACCATAGCATGCTTTTTAAGAAAGATATTTGCAAATGTGATGAAAAACTAAAAAAATGCTTCAAATGACTCTTTCATTGCGCAATATGACAGTATATACGCGATTTAATCGTTTTCAACATTGCGCAATCAATGAAGATGAAAGAGATAAACCGATGTCGCGAAGAGGTAAAAGAGCTTGAGCAGAATATAATGAAACCACTTAGAAGACCATAGCATGCTTTTTAAGAAAGATATTTGCAAATGTGATGAAAAACTAAAAAAATACTTCAAATGACTCTTTCATTGCGCAATATGACAGTATATACGCGATTTAATCGTTTTCAACATTGCGCAATCAATAAAGATGAAAGAGATAAACCGATGTCGCGAAGAGGTAAAAGAGCTTGAACAGAACATAATGAAACCACTTAGAAGACCATAGCATGTTTTAAAAAAAAAAAAAATATTTGCAAATTTGATGAAAAACTAAAAAAAATGCTTCAAATGACTCTTTCATTGCGCAATATGACAGTATATACGCGATTTAATCGTTTTCAACACTGCGCAATCAATGAAGATGAAAGAGATAAACCGATGTCGCCAACAGGTAAAAGAGCTTGAGCAGAACATAATGAAACCACTTAGAAGACCATAGCATGTTTTTTAAAAAAAAAAAAATATTTGCAAATTTGATGAAAAACTAAAAAAATGCTTCAAATGACTCTTTCATTGCGCAATATGACAGTATATACGCGATTTAATCGTTTTTCTACATTACGCAATAAATAAAGATGTAAAACATAAACCGATGACGCGAACAGGTAGAGATGCTCAAGCGCAACATAATGATACCACTTAGGATACCGATTTAATCGTTTTCAACATTGCGCAATCAATGAAGATGAAAGATAAACCGATGTCGCGAAGAGGTAAAAGAGCTTGAGCAGAATATAATGAAACCACTTAGAAGACCATAGCATGCTTTTTAAGAAAGATATTTGCAAATGTGATGAAAAACTAAAAAAATACTTCAAATGACTCTTTCATTGCGATTTAATCGTTTTCAACATTGCGCAATCAATAAAGATGAAAGAGATAAACCGATGTCGCGAAGAGGTAAAAGAGCTTGAACAGAACATAATGAAACCACTTAGAAGACCATAGCATGTTTTTTAAAAAAAAAAAAGATATTTACAAATTTGATGAAAAACTAAAAAAATGCTTCAAATGACTCTTTCATTGCGCAATATGACAGTATATACGCGATTTAATCGTTTTTCTACATTACGCAATAAATAAAGTTGAAAAACATAAACCGATGACGCGAACAGGTAGAGATGCTCATGCGCAACATAACGATACCACTTAGGATACCGATTTAATCGTTTTCAACATTGCGCAATCAATGAAGATGAAAGAGATAAACCGATGTCGCGAAGAGGTAAAAGAGCTTGAGCAGAATATAATGAAACCACTTAGAAGACCATAGCATGCTTTTTAAGAAAGATATTTGCAAATTTGATGAAAAACTAAAAAAATACTTCAAATGACTCTTTCATTGCGCAATATGACAGTATATACGCGATTTAATCGTTTTCAACATTGCGCAATCAATAAAGATGAAAGAGATAAACCGATGTCGCGAACAGGTAGAAGAGCTTGAGCAGAACATAATGAAACCACTTAGAAGACCATAGCATGCTTTTTAAGAAAGATATTTGCAAATTTGATGAAAAACTAAAAAAATGCTTCAAATGACTCTTTCATTGCGCAATATGACAGTATACACGCGATTTAATCGTTTTTCTACATTACGCAATAAATAAAGATGAAAAACATAAACCGATGACGCGAACAGGTAGAGATGCTCAAGCGCAACATAATGATACCACTTAGGATACCGATTTAATCGTTTTCAACATTGCGCTAACAATGAAGATGAATGAGATAAACCGATGTCGCGAAGAGGTAAAAGAGTTTGAGCAGAATATAATGAAACCACTTAGAAGACCATAGCATGCTTTTTAAGAAAGATATTTGCAAATGTGATGAAAAACTAAAAAAAATGCTTCAAATGACTCTTTCATTGCGCAATATGACAGTATATACGCGATTTAATCGTTTTCAACATTGCGCAATCAATAAAGATGAAAGAGATAAACCGATGTCGCGAACAGGTAAAAGAGCTTGAGCAGAATATAATGAAACCACTTGGAAGACAATAGCATGCTTTTTAAGAAAGATATTTGCAAATGTGATGAAAAACTTAAAAAATGCTTCAAATGACTCTTTCATTGCGCAATATGACAGTATATACGCGATTTAATCGTTTTTCTACATTACGCAAAAAATAAAGATGAAAAACATAAACCGATGACGCGAACAGGTAGAGATGCTCAAGCGCAACATAATGATACCACTTAGGATACCGATTTAATCGTTTTCAACATTGCGCAATCAATGAAAATGAAAGAGATAAACCGATTTCGCGAAGAGGTAAAAGAGCTTGAGCAGAATATAATGAAACCACTTAGAAGACCATAGCATGCTTTTTAAGAAAGATATTTGCAAATTTGGTGAAAAACTAAAAAAATGCTTTAAATGACTCTTTCATTGCGCAATATGACAGTATATACGCGATTTAATCGTTTTCAACATTGCGCAATCAATGAAGATGAAAGAGATAAACCGATGTCGCGAAGAGGTAAAAGAGCTTGAGCAGAATATAATGAAACCACTTAGAAGACCATAGCATGCTTTTTAAGAAAGATATTTGCAAATGTGATGAAAAACTAAAAAAATACTTCAAATGACTCTTTCATTGCGCAATATGACAGTATATACGCGATTTAATCGTTTTCAACATTGCGCAATCAATAAAGATGAAAGAGATAAACCGATGTCGCGAACAGGTAGAAGAGCTTGAGCAGAACATAATGAAACCACTTAGAAGACCATAGCATGCTTTTTAAGAAAGATATTTGCAAATTTGATGAAAAACTAAAAAAATGCTTCAAATGACTCTTTCATTGCGCAATATGACAGTATACACGCGATTTAATCGTTTTTCTACATTACGCAATAAATAAAGATGAAAAACATAAACCGATGACGCGAACAGGTAGAGATGCTCAAGCGCAACATAATGATACCACTTAGGATACCGATTTAATCGTTTTCAACATTGCGCTAACAATGAAGATGAATGAGATAAACCGATGTCGCGAAGAGGTAAAAGAGTTTGAGCAGAATATAATGAAACCACTTAGAAGACCATAGCATGCTTTTTAAGAAAGATATTTGCAAATGTGATGAAAAACTAAAAAAAATGCTTCAAATGACTCTTTCATTGCGCAATATGACAGTATATACGCGATTTAATCGTTTTCAACATTGCGCAATCAATAAAGATGAAAGAGATAAACCGATGTCGCGAACAGGTAAAAGAGCTTGAGCAGAATATAATGAAACCACTTGGAAGACAATAGCATGCTTTTTAAGAAAGATATTTGCAAATGTGATGAAAAACTTAAAAAATGCTTCAAATGACTCTTTCATTGCGCAATATGACAGTATATACGCGATTTAATCGTTTTTCTACATTACGCAAAAAATAAAGATGAAAAACATAAACCGATGACGCGAACAGGTAGAGATGCTCAAGCGCAACATAATGATACCACTTAGGATACCGATTTAATCGTTTTCAACATTGCGCAATCAATGAAAATGAAAGAGATAAACCGATTTCGCGAAGAGGTAAAAGAGCTTGAGCAGAATATAATGAAACCACTTAGAAGACCATAGCATGCTTTTTAAGAAAGATATTTGCAAATTTGGTGAAAAACTAAAAAAATGCTTTAAATGACTCTTTCATTGCGCAATATGACAGTATATACGCGATTTAATCGTTTTCAACATTGCGCAATCAATGAAGATGAAAGAGATAAACCGATGTCGCGAAGAGGTAAAAGAGCTTGAGCAGAATATAATGAAACCACTTAGAAGACCATAGCATGCTTTTTAAGAAAGATATTTGCAAATGTGATGAAAAACTAAAAAAATACTTCAAATGACTCTTTCATTGCGCAATATGACAGTATATACGCGATTTAATCGTTTTCAACATTGCGCAATCAATAAAGATGAAAGAGATAAACCGATGTCGCGAACAGGTAGAAGAGCTTGAGCAGAACATAATGAAACCACTTAGAAGACCATAGCATGCTTTTTAAGAAAGATATTTGCAAATTTGATGAAAAACTAAAAAAATGCTTCAAATGACTCTTTCATTGCGCAATATGACAGTATATACGCGATTTAATCGTTTTTCTACATTACGCAATAAATAAAGATGAAAAACATAAACCGATGACGCGAACAGGTAGAGATGCTCAAGCGCAACATAATGATACCACTTAGGATACCGATTTAATCGTTTTCAACATTGCGCAATCAATGAAAATGAATGAGATAAACCGATGTCGCGAAGAGGTAAAAGAGTTTGAGCAGAATATAATGAAACCACTTAGAAGACCATAGCATGCTTTTTAAGAAAGATATTTGCAAATGTGATGAAAAACTAAAAAAATGCTTCAAATGACTCTTTCATTGCGCAATATGACAGTATATACGCGATTTAATCGTTTTCAACATTGCGCAATCAATGAAGATGAAAGAGATAAACCGATGTCGCGAAGAGGTAAAAGAGCTTGAGCAGAATATAATGAAACCACTTAGAAGACCATAGCATGCTTTTTAAGAAAGATATTTGCAAATGTGATGAAAAACTAAAAAAATACTTCAAATGACTCTTTCATTGCGCAATATGACAGTATATACGCGATTTAATCGTTTTCAACATTGCGCAATCAATAAAGATGAAAGAGATAAACCGATGTCGCGAACAGGTAGAAGAGCTTGAGCAGAACATAATGAAACCACTTAGAAGACCATAGCATGCTTTTTAAGAAAGATATTTGCAAATTTGATGAAAAACTAAAAAAATGCTTCAAATGACTCTTTCATTGCGCAATATGACAGTATACACGCGATTTAATCGTTTTTCTACATTACGCAATAAATAAAGATGAAAAACATAAACCGATGACGCGAACAGGTAGAGATGCTCAAGCGCAACATAATGATACCACTTAGGATACCGATTTAATCGTTTTCAACATTGCGCTAACAATGAAGATGAATGAGATAAACCGATGTCGCGAAGAGGTAAAAGAGTTTGAGCAGAATATAATGAAACCACTTAGAAGACCATAGCATGCTTTTTAAGAAAGATATTTGCAAATGTGATGAAAAACTAAAAAAAATGCTTCAAATGACTCTTTCATTGCGCAATATGACAGTATATACGCGATTTAATCGTTTTCAACATTGCGCAATCAATAAAGATGAAAGAGATAAACCGATGTCGCGAACAGGTAAAAGAGCTTGAGCAGAATATAATGAAACCACTTGGAAGACAATAGCATGCTTTTTAAGAAAGATATTTGCAAATGTGATGAAAAACTTAAAAAATGCTTCAAATGACTCTTTCATTGCGCAATATGACAGTATATACGCGATTTAATCGTTTTTCTACATTACGCAAAAAATAAAGATGAAAAACATAAACCGATGACGCGAACAGGTAGAGATGCTCAAGCGCAACATAATGATACCACTTAGGATACCGATTTAATCGTTTTCAACATTGCGCAATCAATGAAAATGAAAGAGATAAACCGATTTCGCGAAGAGGTAAAAGAGCTTGAGCAGAATATAATGAAACCACTTAGAAGACCATAGCATGCTTTTTAAGAAAGATATTTGCAAATTTGGTGAAAAACTAAAAAAATGCTTTAAATGACTCTTTCATTGCGCAATATGACAGTATATACGCGATTTAATCGTTTTCAACATTGCGCAATCAATGAAGATGAAAGAGATAAACCGATGTCGCGAAGAGGTAAAAGAGCTTGAGCAGAATATAATGAAACCACTTAGAAGACCATAGCATGCTTTTTAAGAAAGATATTTGCAAATGTGATGAAAAACTAAAAAAATACTTCAAATGACTCTTTCATTGCGCAATATGACAGTATATACGCGATTTAATCGTTTTCAACATTGCGCAATCAATAAAGATGAAAGAGATAAACCGATGTCGCGAACAGGTAGAAGAGCTTGAGCAGAACATAATGAAACCACTTAGAAGACCATAGCATGCTTTTTAAGAAAGATATTTGCAAATTTGATGAAAAACTAAAAAAATGCTTCAAATGACTCTTTCATTGCGCAATATGACAGTATACACGCGATTTAATCGTTTTTCTACATTACGCAATAAATAAAGATGAAAAACATAAACCGATGACGCGAACAGGTAGAGATGCTCAAGCGCAACATAATGATACCACTTAGGATACCGATTTAATCGTTTTCAACATTGCGCTAACAATGAAGATGAATGAGATAAACCGATGTCGCGAAGAGGTAAAAGAGTTTGAGCAGAATATAATGAAACCACTTAGAAGACCATAGCATGCTTTTTAAGAAAGATATTTGCAAATGTGATGAAAAACTAAAAAAAATGCTTCAAATGACTCTTTCATTGCGCAATATGACAGTATATACGCGATTTAATCGTTTTCAACATTGCGCAATCAATAAAGATGAAAGAGATAAACCGATGTCGCGAACAGGTAAAAGAGCTTGAGCAGAATATAATGAAACCACTTGGAAGACAATAGCATGCTTTTTAAGAAAGATATTTGCAAATGTGATGAAAAACTTAAAAAATGCTTCAAATGACTCTTTCATTGCGCAATATGACAGTATATACGCGATTTAATCGTTTTTCTACATTACGCAAAAAATAAAGATGAAAAACATAAACCGATGACGCGAACAGGTAGAGATGCTCAAGCGCAACATAATGATACCACTTAGGATACCGATTTAATCGTTTTCAACATTGCGCAATCAATGAAAATGAAAGAGATAAACCGATTTCGCGAAGAGGTAAAAGAGCTTGAGCAGAATATGATGAAACCACTTAGAAGACCATAGCATGCTTTTTAAGAAAGATATTTGCAAATTTGGTGAAAAACTAAAAAAATGCTTTAAATGACTCTTTCATTGCGCAATATGACAGTATATACGCGATTTAATCGTTTTCAACATTGCGCAATCAATGAAGATGAAAGAGATAAACCGATGTCGCGAAGAGGTAAAAGAGCTTGAGCAGAATATAATGAAACCACTTAGAAGACCATAGCATGCTTTTTAAGAAAGATATTTGCAAATGTGATGAAAAACTAAAAAAATACTTCAAATGACTCTTTCATTGCGCAATATGACAGTATATACGCGATTTAATCGTTTTCAACATTGCGCAATCAATAAAGATGAAAGAGATAAACCGATGTCGCGAACAGGTAGAAGAGCTTGAGCAGAACATAATGAAACCACTTAGAAGACCATAGCATGCTTTTTAAGAAAGATATTTGCAAATTTGATGAAAAACTAAAAAAATGCTTCAAATGACTCTTTCATTGCGCAATATGACAGTATATACGCGATTTAATCGTTTTTCTACATTACGCAATAAATAAAGATGAAAAATATAAACCGATGACGCGAACAGGTAGAGATGCTCAAGCGCAACATAATGATACCACTTAGGATACCGATTTAATCGTTTTCAACATTGCGCAATCAATGAAAATGAATGAGATAAACCGATGTCGCGAAGAGGTAAAAGAGTTTGAGCAGAATATAATGAAACCACTTAGAAGACCATAGCATGCTTTTTAAGAAAGATATTTGCAAATGTGATGAAAAACTAAAAAAATGCTTCAAATGACTCTTTCATTGCGCAATATGACAGTATATACGCGATTTAATCGTTTTCAACATTGCGCAATCAATGAAGATGAAAGAGATAAACCGATGTCGCGAAGAGGTAAAAGAGCTTGAGCAGAATATAATGAAACCACTTAGAAGACCATAGCATGCTTTTTAAGAAAGATATTTGCAAATGTGATGAAAAACTAAAAAAATACTTCAAATGACTCTTTCATTGCGCAATATGACAGTATATACGCGATTTAATCGTTTTCAACATTGCGCAATCAATAAAGATGAAAGAGATAAACCGATGTCGCGAACAGGTAGAAGAGCTTGAGCAGAACATAATGAAACCACTTAGAAGACCATAGCATGCTTTTTAAGAAAGATATTTGCAAATTTGATGAAAAACTAAAAAAATGCTTCAAATGACTCTTTCATTGCGCAATATGACAGTATATACGCGATTTAATCGTTTTTCTACATTACGCAATAAATAAAGATGAAAAACATAAACCGATGACGCGAACAGGTAGAGATGCTCAAGCGCAACATAATGATACCACTTAGGATACCGATTTAATCGTTTTCAACATTGCGCAATCAATGAAGATGAATAAGATAAACCGATGTCGCGAAGAGGTAAAAGAGTTTGAGCAGAATATAATGAAACCACTTAGAAGACCATAGCATGCTTTTTAAGAAAGATATTTGCAAATGTGATGAAAAACTAAAAAAAATGCTTCAAATGACTCTTTCATTGCGCAATATGACAGTATATACGCGATTTAATCGTTTTCAACATTGCGCAATCAATAAAGATGAAAGAGATAAACCGATGTCGCGAACAGGTAAAAGAGCTTGAGCAGAATATAATGAAACCACTTGGAAGACAATAGCATGCTTTTTAAGAAAGATATTTGCAAATTTGGTGAAAAACTAAAAAAATGCTTTAAATGACTCTTTCATTGCGCAATATGACAGTATATACGCGATTTAATCGTTTTCAACATTGCGCAATCAATGAAGATGAAAGAGATAAACCGATGTCGCGAAGAGGTAAAAGAGCTTGAGCAGAATATAATGAAACCACTTAGAAGACCATAGCATGCTTTTTAAGAAAGATATTTGCAAATGTGATGAAAAACTAAAAAAATACTTCAAATGACTCTTTCATTGCGCAATATGACAGTATATACGCGATTTAATCGTTTTCAACATTGCGCAATCAATAAAGATGAAAGAGATAAACCGATGTCGCGAACAGGTAGAAGAGCTTGAGCAGAACATAATGAAACCACTTAGAAGACCATAGCATGCTTTTTAAGAAAGATATTTGCAAATTTGATGAAAAACTAAAAAAATGCTTCAAATGACTCTTTCATTGCGCAATATGACAGTATACACGCGATTTAATCGTTTTTCTACATTACGCAATAAATAAAGATGAAAAACATAAACCGATGACGCGAACAGGTAGAGATGCTCAAGCGCAACATAATGATACCACTTAGGATACCGATTTAATCGTTTTCAACATTGCGCTAACAATGAAGATGAATGAGATAAACCGATGTCGCGAAGAGGTAAAAGAGTTTGAGCAGAATATAATGAAACCACTTAGAAGACCATAGCATGCTTTTTAAGAAAGATATTTGCAAATGTGATGAAAAACTAAAAAAAATGCTTCAAATGACTCTTTCATTGCGCAATATGACAGTATATACGCGATTTAATCGTTTTCAACATTGCGCAATCAATAAAGATGAAAGAGATAAACCGATGTCGCGAACAGGTAAAAGAGCTTGAGCAGAATATAATGAAACCACTTGGAAGACAATAGCATGCTTTTTAAGAAAGATATTTGCAAATGTGATGAAAAACTTAAAAAATGCTTCAAATGACTCTTTCATTGCGCAATATGACAGTATATACGCGATTTAATCGTTTTTCTACATTACGCAAAAAATAAAGATGAAAAACATAAACCGATGACGCGAACAGGTAGAGATGCTCAAGCGCAACATAATGATACCACTTAGGATACCGATTTAATCGTTTTCAACATTGCGCAATCAATGAAAATGAAAGAGATAAACCGATTTCGCGAAGAGGTAAAAGAGCTTGAGCAGAATATAATGAAACCACTTAGAAGACCATAGCATGCTTTTTAAGAAAGATATTTGCAAATTTGGTGAAAAACTAAAAAAATGCTTTAAATGACTCTTTCATTGCGCAATATGACAGTATATACGCGATTTAATCGTTTTCAACATTGCGCAATCAATGAAGATGAAAGAGATAAACCGATGTCGCGAAGAGGTAAAAGAGCTTGAGCAGAATATAATGAAACCACTTAGAAGACCATAGCATGCTTTTTAAGAAAGATATTTGCAAATGTGATGAAAAACTAAAAAAATACTTCAAATGACTCTTTCATTGCGCAATATGACAGTATATACGCGATTTAATCGTTTTCAACATTGCGCAATCAATAAAGATGAAAGAGATAAACCGATGTCGCGAACAGGTAGAAGAGCTTGAGCAGAACATAATGAAACCACTTAGAAGACCATAGCATGCTTTTTAAGAAAGATATTTGCAAATTTGATGAAAAACTAAAAAAATGCTTCAAATGACTCTTTCATTGCGCAATATGACAGTATATACGCGATTTAATCGTTTTTCTACATTACGCAATAAATAAAGATGAAAAACATAAACCGATGACGCGAACAGGTAGAGATGCTCAAGCGCAACATAATGATACCACTTAGGATACCGATTTAATCGTTTTCAACATTGCGCAATCAATGAAAATGAATGAGATAAACCGATGTCGCGAAGAGGTAAAAGAGTTTGAGCAGAATATAATGAAACCACTTAGAAGACCATAGCATGCTTTTTAAGAAAGATATTTGCAAATGTGATGAAAAACTAAAAAAATGCTTCAAATGACTCTTTCATTGCGCAATATGACAGTATATACGCGATTTAATCGTTTTCAACATTGCGCAATCAATGAAGATGAAAGAGATAAACCGATGTCGCGAAGAGGTAAAAGAGCTTGAGCAGAATATAATGAAACCACTTAGAAGACCATAGCATGCTTTTTAAGAAAGATATTTGCAAATGTGATGAAAAACTAAAAAAATACTTCAAATGACTCTTTCATTGCGCAATATGACAGTATATACGCGATTTAATCGTTTTCAACATTGCGCAATCAATAAAGATGAAAGAGATAAACCGATGTCGCGAACAGGTAGAAGAGCTTGAGCAGAACATAATGAAACCACTTAGAAGACCATAGCATGCTTTTTAAGAAAGATATTTGCAAATTTGATGAAAAACTAAAAAAATGCTTCAAATGACTCTTTCATTGCGCAATATGACAGTATATACGCGATTTAATCGTTTTTCTACATTACGCAATAAATAAAGATGAAAAACATAAACCGATGACGCGAACAGGTAGAGATGCTCAAGCGCAACATAATGATACCACTTAGGATACCGATTTAATCGTTTTCAACATTGCGCAATCAATGAAGATGAATAAGATAAACCGATGTCGCGAAGAGGTAAAAGAGTTTGAGCAGAATATAATGAAACCACTTAGAAGACCATAGCATGCTTTTTAAGAAAGATATTTGCAAATGTGATGAAAAACTAAAAAAAATGCTTCAAATGACTCTTTCATTGCGCAATATGACAGTATATACGCGATTTAATCGTTTTCAACATTGCGCAATCAATAAAGATGAAAGAGATAAACCGATGTCGCGAACAGGTAAAAGAGCTTGAGCAGAATATAATGAAACCACTTGGAAGACAATAGCATGCTTTTTAAGAAAGATATTTGCAAATGTGATGAAAAACTTAAAAAATGCTTCAAATGACTCTTTCATTGCGCAATATGACAGTATATACGCGATTTAATCGTTTTTCTACATTACGCAAAAAATAAAGATGAAAAACATAAACCGATGACGCGAACAGGTAGAGATGCTCAAGCGCAACATAATGATACCACTTAGGATACCGATTTAATCGTTTTCAACATTGCGCAATCAATGAAAATGAAAGAGATAAACCGATTTCGCGAAGAGGTAAAAGAGCTTGAGCAGAATATAATGAAACCACTTAGAAGACCATAGCATGCTTTTTAAGAAAGATATTTGCAAATTTGGTGAAAAACTAAAAAAATGCTTTAAATGACTCTTTCATTGCGCAATATGACAGTATATACGCGATTTAATCGTTTTCAACATTGCGCAATCAATAAAGATGAAAGAGATAAACCGATGTCGCGAAGAGGTAAAAGAGCTTGAGCAGAACATAATGAAACCACTTAGAAGACCATAGCATGTTTTAAAAAAAAAGAAGAAGATATTTGCAAATTTGATGAAAAACTAAAAAAATGCTTCAAATGACTCTTTCATTGCGCAATATGACAGTATATACGCGATTTAATCGTTTTTCTACATTACGCAATAAATAAAGATGAAAAAACATAAACCGATGACGCGAACAGGTAGAGATGCTCAAGCGCAACATAATGATACCACTTAGGATACCGATTTAATCGTTTTCAACATTGCGCAATCAATGAAAATGAAAGAGATAAACCGATTTCGCGAAGAGGTAAAAGAGCTTGAGCAGAATATAATGAAACCACTTAGAAGACCATAGCATGCTTTTTAAGAAAGATATTTGCAAATGTGATGAAAAACTAAAAAAAATGCTTCAAATGACTCTTTCATTGCGCAATATGACAGTATATACGCGATTTAATCGTTTTCAACATTGCGCAATCAATAAAGATGAAAGAGATAAACCGATGTCGCGAAGAGGTAAAAGAGCTTGAACAGAACATAATGAAACCACTTAGAAGACCATAGCATGTTTAAAAAAAAAAAAAAAATATTTGCAAATTTGATGAAAAACTAAAAAAATGCTTCAAATGACTCTTTCATTGCGCAATATGACAGTATATACGCGATTTAAACGTTTTCAACACTGCGCAATCAATGAAGATGAAAGAGATAAACCGATGTCGCCAACAGGTAAAAGAGCTTGAGCAGAACATAATGAAACCACTTAGAAGACCATAGCATGTTTTTTTAAAAAAAAAAAAATATTTGCAAATTTGATGAAAAACTAAAAAAATGCTTCAAATGACTCTTTCATTGCGCAATATGACAGTATATACGCGATTTAATCGTTTTCAACATTGGGCAATCAATAAAGATGAAAGAGATAAACCGATGTCGCGAACAGGTAGAAGAGCTTGAGCAGAACATAATGAAACCACTTAGAAGACCATAGCATGCTTTTTAAGAAAGATATTTGCAAATTTGATGAAAAACTAAAAAAATGCTTCAAATGACCCTTTCATTGCGCAATATGACAGTATATACGCGATTTAATCGTTTTTATACATTACGCAATAAATAAAGATGTAAAACATAAACCGATGACGCGAACAGGTAGAGATGCTCAAGCGCAACATAATGATACCACTTAGGATACCGATTTAATCGTTTTCAACATTGCGCAATCAATGAAGATGAAAGAGATAAACCGATGTCGCGAAGAGGTAAAAGAGCTTGAGCAGAATATAATGAAACCACTTAGAAGACCATAGCATGCTTTTTAAGAAAGATATTTGCAAATGTGATGAAAAACTAAAAAAATGCTTCAAATGACTCTTTCATTGCGCAATATAACAGTATATACGCGATTTAATCGTTTTCAACATTGCGCAATCAATGAAGATGAAAGAGATAAACCGATGTCGCGAAGAGGTAAAAGAGCTTGAGCAGAATATAATGAAACCACTTAGAAGACCATAGCATGCTTTTTAAGAAAGATATTTGCAAATGTGATGAAAAACTAAAAAAATACTTCAAATGACTCTTTCATTGCGCAATATGACAGTATATACGCGATTTAATCGTTTTCAACATTGCGCAATCAATAAAGATGAAAGAGATAAACCGATGTCGCGAACAGGTAGAAGAGCTTGAGCAGAACATAATGAAACCACTTAGAAGACCATAGCATGCTTTTTAAGAAAGATATTTGCAAATTTGATGAAAAACTAAAAAAATGCTTCAAATGACTCTTTCATTGCGCAATATGACAGTATACACGCGATTTAATCGTTTTTCTACATTACGCAATAAATAAAGATGAAAAACATAAACCGATGACGCGAACAGGTAGAGATGCTCAAGCGCAACATAATGATACCACTTAGGATACCGATTTAATCGTTTTCAACATTGCGCTAACAATGAAGATGAATGAGATAAACCGATGTCGCGAAGAGGTAAAAGAGTTTGAGCAGAATATAATGAAACCACTTAGAAGACCATAGCATGCTTTTTAAGAAAGATATTTGCAAATGTGATGAAAAACTAAAAAAAATGCTTCAAATGACTCTTTCATTGCGCAATATGACAGTATATACGCGATTTAATCGTTTTCAACATTGCGCAATCAATAAAGATGAAAGAGATAAACCGATGTCGCGAACAGGTAAAAGAGCTTGAGCAGAATATAATGAAACCACTTGGAAGACAATAGCATGCTTTTTAAGAAAGATATTTGCAAATGTGATGAAAAACTTAAAAAATGCTTCAAATGACTCTTTCATTGCGCAATATGACAGTATATACGCGATTTAATCGTTTTTCTACATTACGCAAAAAATAAAGATGAAAAACATAAACCGATGACGCGAACAGGTAGGGATGCTCAAGCGCAACATAATGATACCACTTAGGATACCGATTTAATCGTTTTCAACATTGCGCAATCAATGAAAATGAAAGAGATAAACCGATTTCGCGAAGAGGTAAAAGAGCTTGAGCAGAATATAATGAAACCACTTAGAAGACCATAGCATGCTTTTTAAGAAAGATATTTGCAAATTTGGTGAAAAACTAAAAAAATGCTTTAAATGACTCTTTCATTGCGCAATATGACAGTATATACGCGATTTAATCGTTTTCAACATTGCGCAATCAATGAAGATGAAAGAGATAAACCGATGTCGCGAAGAGGTAAAAGAGCTTGAGCAGAATATAATGAAACCACTTAGAAGACCATAGCATGCTTTTTAAGAAAGATATTTGCAAATGTGATGAAAAACTAAAAAAATACTTCAAATGACTCTTTCATTGCGCAATATGACAGTATATACGCGATTTAATCGTTTTCAACATTGCGCAATCAATAAAGATGAAAGAGATAAACCGATGTCGCGAACAGGTAGAAGAGCTTGAGCAGAACATAATGAAACCACTTAGAAGACCATAGCATGCTTTTTAAGAAAGATATTTGCAAATTTGATGAAAAACTAAAAAAATGCTTCAAATGACTCTTTCATTGCGCAATATGACAGTATATACGCGATTTAATCGTTTTTCTACATTACGCAATAAATAAAGATGAAAAACATAAACCGATGACGCGAACAGGTAGAGATGCTCAAGCGCAACATAATGATACCACTTAGGATACCGATTTAATCGTTTTCAACATTGCGCAATCAATGAAGATGAATAAGATAAACCGATGTCGCGAAGAGGTAAAAGAGTTTGAGCAGAATATAATGAAACCACTTAGAAGACCATAGCATGCTTTTTAAGAAAGATATTTGCAAATGTGATGAAAAACTAAAAAAAATGCTTCAAATGACTCTTTCATTGCGCAATATGACAGTATATACGCGATTTAATCGTTTTCAACATTGCGCAATCAATAAAGATGAAAGAGATAAACCGATGTCGCGAACAGGTAAAAGAGCTTGAGCAGAATATAATGAAACCACTTGGAAGACAATAGCATGCTTTTTAAGAAAGATATTTGCAAATGTGATGAAAAACTTAAAAAATGCTTCAAATGACTCTTTCATTGCGCAATATGACAGTATATACGCGATTTAATCGTTTTTCTACATTACGCAAAAAATAAAGATGAAAAACATAAACCGATGACGCGAACAGGTAGAGATGCTCAAGCGCAACATAATGATACCACTTAGGATACCGATTTAATCGTTTTCAACATTGCGCAATCAATGAAAATGAAAGAGATAAACCGATTTCGCGAAGAGGTAAAAGAGCTTGAGCAGAATATAATGAAACCACTTAGAAGACCATAGCATGCTTTTTAAGAAAGATATTTGCAAATTTGGTGAAAAACTAAAAAAATGCTTTAAATGACTCTTTCATTGCGCAATATGACAGTATATACGCGATTTAATCGTTTTCAACATTGCGCAATCAATAAAGATGAAAGAGATAAACCGATGTCGCGAAGAGGTAAAAGAGCTTGAGCAGAACATAATGAAACCACTTAGAAGACCATAGCATGTTTTAAAAAAAAGAAGAAGATATTTGCAAATTTGATGAAAAACTAAAAAAATGCTTCAAATGACTCTTTCATTGCGCAATATGACAGTATATACGCGATTTAATCGTTTTTCTACATTACGCAATAAATAAAGATGAAAAAACATAAACCGATGACGCGAACAGGTAGAGATGCTCAAGCGCAACATAATGATACCACTTAGGATACCGATTTAATCGTTTTCAACATTGCGCAATCAATGAAAATGAAAGAGATAAACCGATTTCGCGAAGAGGTAAAAGAGCTTGAGCAGAATATAATGAAACCACTTAGAAGACCATAGCATGCTTTTTAAGAAAGATATTTGCAAATGTGATGAAAAACTAAAAAAAATGCTTCAAATGACTCTTTCATTGCGCAATATGACAGTATATACGCGATTTAATCGTTTTCAACATTGCGCAATCAATAAAGATGAAAGAGATAAACCGATGTCGCGAAGAGGTAAAAGAGCTTGAACAGAACATAATGAAACCACTTAGAAGACCATAGCATGTTTAAAAAAAAAAAAAAAAATATTTGCAAATTTGATGAAAAACTAAAAAAATGCTTCAAATGACTCTTTCATTGCGCAATATGACAGTATATACGCGATTTAAACGTTTTCAACACTGCGCAATCAATGAAGATGAAAGAGATAAACCGATGTCGCCAACAGGTAAAAGAGCTTGAGCAGAACATAATGAAACCACTTAGAAGACCATAGCATGTTTTTTAAAAAAAAAAAAAATATTTGCAAATTTGATGAAAAACTAAAAAAATGCTTCAAATGACTCTTTCATTGCGCAATATGACAGTATATACGCGATTTAATCGTTTTCAACATTGGGCAATCAATAAAGATGAAAGAGATAAACCGATGTCGCGAACAGGTAGAAGAGCTTGAGCAGAACATAATGAAACCACTTAGAAGACCATAGCATGCTTTTTAAGAAAGATATTTGCAAATTTGATGAAAAACTAAAAAAATGCTTCAAATGACCCTTTCATTGCGCAATATGACAGTATATACGCGATTTAATCGTTTTTATACATTACGCAATAAATAAAGATGTAAAACATAAACCGATGACGCGAACAGGTAGAGATGCTCAAGCGCAACATAATGATACCACTTAGGATACCGATTTAATCGTTTTCAACATTGCGCAATCAATGAAGATGAAAGAGATAAACCGATGTCGCGAAGAGGTAAAAGAGCTTGAGCAGAATATAATGAAACCACTTAGAAGACCATAGCATGCTTTTTAAGAAAGATATTTGCAAATTTGGTGAAAAACTAAAAAAATGCTTTAAATGACTCTTTCATTGCGCAATATGACAGTATATACGCGATTTAATCGTTTTCAACATTGCGCAATCAATGAAGATGAAAGAGATAAACCGATGTCGCGAAGAGGTAAAAGAGCTTGAGCAGAATATAATGAAACCACTTAGAAGACCATAGCATGCTTTTTAAGAAAGATATTTGCAAATGTGATGAAAAACTAAAAAAATACTTCAAATGACTCTTTCATTGCGCAATATGACAGTATATACGCGATTTAATCGTTTTCAACATTGCGCAATCAATAAAGATGAAAGAGATAAACCGATGTCGCGAACAGGTAGAAGAGCTTGAGCAGAACATAATGAAACCACTTAGAAGACCATAGCATGCTTTTTAAGAAAGATATTTGCAAATTTGATGAAAAACTAAAAAAATGCTTCAAATGACTCTTTCATTGCGCAATATGACAGTATATACGCGATTTAATCGTTTTTCTACATTACGCAATAAATAAAGATGAAAAACATAAACCGATGACGCGAACAGGTAGAGATGCTCAAGCGCAACATAATGATACCACTTAGGATACCGATTTAATCGTTTTCAACATTGCGCAATCAATGAAGATGAATAAGATAAACCGATGTCGCGAAGAGGTAAAAGAGTTTGAGCAGAATATAATGAAACCACTTAGAAGACCATAGCATGCTTTTTAAGAAAGATATTTGCAAATGTGATGAAAAACTAAAAAAAATGCTTCAAATGACTCTTTCATTGCGCAATATGACAGTATATACGCGATTTAATCGTTTTCAACATTGCGCAATCAATAAAGATGAAAGAGATAAACCGATGTCGCGAACAGGTAAAAGAGCTTGAGCAGAATATAATGAAACCACTTGGAAGACAATAGCATGCTTTTTAAGAAAGATATTTGCAAATGTGATGAAAAACTTAAAAAATGCTTCAAATGACTCTTTCATTGCGCAATATGACAGTATATACGCGATTTAATCGTTTTTCTACATTACGCAAAAAATAAAGATGAAAAACATAAACCGATGACGCGAACAGGTAGAGATGCTCAAGCGCAACATAATGATACCACTTAGGATACCGATTTAATCGTTTTCAACATTGCGCAATCAATGAAAATGAAAGAGATAAACCGATTTCGCGAAGAGGTAAAAGAGCTTGAGCAGAATATAATGAAACCACTTAGAAGACCATAGCATGCTTTTTAAGAAAGATATTTGCAAATTTGGTGAAAAACTAAAAAAATGCTTTAAATGACTCTTTCATTGCGCAATATGACAGTATATACGCGATTTAATCGTTTTCAACATTGCGCAATCAATAAAGATGAAAGAGATAAACCGATGTCGCGAAGAGGTAAAAGAGCTTGAGCAGAACATAATGAAACCACTTAGAAGACCATAGCATGTTTTAAAAAAAAAGAAGAAGATATTTGCAAATTTGATGAAAAACTAAAAAAATGCTTCAAATGACTCTTTCATTGCGCAATATGACAGTATATACGCGATTTAATCGTTTTTCTACATTACGCAATAAATAAAGATGAAAAAACATAAACCGATGACGCGAACAGGTAAAGATGCTCAAGCGCAACATAATGATACCACTTAGGATACCGATTTAATCGTTTTCAACATTGCGCAATCAATGAAAATGAAAGAGATAAACCGATTTCGCGAAGAGGTAAAAGAGCTTGAGCAGAATATAATGAAACCACTTAGAAGACCATAGCATGCTTTTTAAGAAAGATATTTGCAAATGTGATGAAAAACTAAAAAAAATGCTTCAAATGACTCTTTCATTGCGCAATATGACAGTATATACGCGATTTAATCGTTTTCAACATTGCGCAATCAATAAAGATGAAAGAGATAAACCGATGTCGCGAAGAGGTAAAAGAGCTTGAACAGAACATAATGAAACCACTTAGAAGACCATAGCATGTTTAAAAAAAAAAAAAAAATATTTGCAAATTTGATGAAAAACTAAAAAAATGCTTCAAATGACTCTTTCATTGCGCAATATGACAGTATATACGCGATTTAAACGTTTTCAACACTGCGCAATCAATGAAGATGAAAGAGATAAACCGATGTCGCCAACAGGTAAAAGAGCTTGAGCAGAACATAATGAAACCACTTAGAAGACCATAGCATGTTTTTTTTAAAAAAAAAAAATATTTGCAAATTTGATGAAAAACTAAAAAAATGCTTCAAATGACTCTTTCATTGCGCAATATGACAGTATATACGCGATTTAATCGTTTTCAACATTGGGCAATCAATAAAGATGAAAGAGATAAACCGATGTCGCGAACAGGTAGAAGAGCTTGAGCAGAACATAATGAAACCACTTAGAAGACCATAGCATGCTTTTTAAGAAAGATATTTGCAAATTTGATGAAAAACTAAAAAAATGCTTCAAATGACCCTTTCATTGCGCAATATGACAGTATATACGCGATTTAATCGTTTTTATACATTACGCAATAAATAAAGATGTAAAACATAAACCGATGACGCGAACAGGTAGAGATGCTCAAGCGCAACATAATGATACCACTTAGGATACCGATTTAATCGTTTTCAACATTGCGCAATCAATGAAGATGAAAGAGATAAACCGATGTCGCGAAGAGGTAAAAGAGCTTGAGCAGAATATAATGAAACCACTTAGAAGACCATAGCATGCTTTTTAAGAAAGATATTTGCAAATGTGATGAAAAACTAAAAAAAATGCTTCAAATGACTCTTTCATTGCGCAATATGACAGTATATACGCGATTTAATCGTTTTCAACATTACGCAATAAATAAAGATGAAAAACATAAACCGATGACGCGAACAGGTAGAGATGCTCAAGCGCAACATAATGATACCACTTAGGATACCGATTTAATCGTTTTCAACATTGCGCAATCAATGAAGATGAATAAGATAAACCGATGTCGCGAAGAGGTAAAAGAGTTTGAGCAGAATATAATGAAACCACTTAGAAGACCATAGCATGCTTTTTAAGAAAGATATTTGCAAATGTGATGAAAAACTAAAAAAAATGCTTCAAATGACTCTTTCATTGCGCAATATGACAGTATATACGCGATTTAATCGTTTTCAACATTGCGCAATCAATAAAGATGAAAGAGATAAACCGATGTCGCGAACAGGTAAAAGAGCTTGAGCAGAATATAATGAAACCACTTGGAAGACAATAGCATGCTTTTTAAGAAAGATATTTGCAAATGTGATGAAAAACTTAAAAAATGCTTCAAATGACTCTTTCATTGCGCAATATGACAGTATATACGCGATTTAATCGTTTTTCTACATTACGCAAAAAATAAAGATGAAAAACATAAACCGATGACGCGAACAGGTAGAGATGCTCAAGCGCAACATAATGATACCACTTAGGATACCGATTTAATCGTTTTCAACATTGCGCAATCAATGAAAATGAAAGAGATAAACCGATTTCGCGAAGAGGTAAAAGAGCTTGAGCAGAATATAATGAAACCACTTAGAAGACCATAGCATGCTTTTTAAGAAAGATATTTGCAAATTTGGTGAAAAACTAAAAAAATGCTTTAAATGACTCTTTCATTGCGCAATATGACAGTATATACGCGATTTAATCGTTTTCAACATTGCGCAATCAATAAAGATGAAAGAGATAAACCGATGTCGCGAAGAGGTAAAAGAGCTTGAGCAGAACATAATGAAACCACTTAGAAGACCATAGCATGTTTTAAAAAAAAAGAAGAAGATATTTGCAAATTTGATGAAAAACTAAAAAAATGCTTCAAATGACTCTTTCATTGCGCAATATGACAGTATATACGCGATTTAATCGTTTTTCTACATTACGCAATAAATAAAGATGAAAAAACATAAACCGATGACGCGAACAGGTAGAGATGCTCAAGCGCAACATAATGATACCACTTAGGATACCGATTTAATCGTTTTCAACATTGCGCAATCAATGAAAATGAAAGAGATAAACCGATTTCGCGAAGAGGTAAAAGAGCTTGAGCAGAATATAATGAAACCACTTAGAAGACCATAGCATGCTTTTTAAGAAAGATATTTGCAAATGTGATGAAAAACTAAAAAAAATGCTTCAAATGACTCTTTCATTGCGCAATATGACAGTATATACGCGATTTAATCGTTTTCAACATTGCGCAATCAATAAAGATGAAAGAGATAAACCGATGTCGCGAAGAGGTAAAAGAGCTTGAACAGAACATAATGAAACCACTTAGAAGACCATAGCATGTTTAAAAAAAAAAAAAAAATATTTGCAAATTTGATGAAAAACTAAAAAAATGCTTCAAATGACTCTTTCATTGCGCAATATGACAGTATATACGCGATTTAAACGTTTTCAACACTGCGCAATCAATGAAGATGAAAGAGATAAACCGATGTCGCCAACAGGTAAAAGAGCTTGAGCAGAACATAATGAAACCACTTAGAAGACCATAGCATGTTTTTTTTTTTTTTTAAAAATATTTGCAAATTTGATGAAAAACTAAAAAAATGCTTCAAATGACTCTTTCATTGCGCAATATGACAGTATATACGCGATTTAATCGTTTTCAACATTGGGCAATCAATAAAGATGAAAGAGATAAACCGATGTCGCGAACAGGTAGAAGAGCTTGAGCAGAACATAATGAAACCACTTAGAAGACCATAGCATGCTTTTTAAGAAAGATATTTGCAAATTTGATGAAAAACTAAAAAAATGCTTCAAATGACCCTTTCATTGCGCAATATGACAGTATATACGCGATTTAATCGTTTTTATACATTACGCAATAAATAAAGATGTAAAACATAAACCGATGACGCGAACAGGTAGAGATGCTCAAGCGCAACATAATGATACCACTTAGGATACCGATTTAATCGTTTAAAACATTGCGCAATAAATAATGATGAAAAAACATAAACCGATGACGCGAACAGGTAAAAGAGCTTGAGCAGAACATAATGTAACCACTTAGAAGACCATAGCATGTTTTTTTTAAAAAAAAAGATATTTGCAAATGTGATGAAAAACGAAAAAAAATGCTTCAAATGACTCTTTCATTGCGTAATATGACAGTATATACGCGATTTAATCGTTTTCAACATTGCGCAATCAATACAGATGAAAGAGATAAACCGATGTCGCGAAGAGGTAAAAGAGCTTGGGCAGAATATAATGAAACCACTTAGAAGACCATAGCATGCTTTTTAAGAAAGATATTTGCAAATGTGATAAAAAACTAAAAAAATGCTTCAAATGATTCTTTCATTGCGCAATATGACAGTATATACGCGATTTAATCGTTTTCAACATTACGCAATAAATAAAGATGAAAAACATAAACCGATGACGCGAACAGGTAGAGATGCTCAAGCGCAACATAATGATACCACTTAGGATACCGATTTAATCGTTTAAAACATTGCGCAATAAATAATGATGAAAAAACATAAACCGATGACGCGAACAGGTAAAAGAGCTTGAGCAGAACATAATGAAACCACTAAGAAGACCAAAGCATGTTTTTTAAAAAAAAAAGATATTTGCAAATTTGATGAAAAACTAAAAAAATGCTTTAAATGACTCTTTCATTGCGCAATATGACAGTATATACGCGATTTAATCGTTTTCAACATTGCGCAATCAATGAAGATGAAAGAGATAAACCGATGTCGCCAACAGGTAAAAGAGCTTGAGCAGAACATAATAAAACCACTTAGAAGACCATAGCATGTTTTAAAAAAAAAAAAAAATATTTGCAAATTTGATGAAAAACTAAAAAAATGCTTTAAATGACTCTTTCATTGCGCAATATGACAGTATATACGCGATTTAATCGTTTTCAACATTGCGCAATCAATAAAGATGAAAGAGATAAACCGATGTCGTGAAGAGGTAAAAGAGTTTGAGCAGAATATAATGAAACCACTTAGAAGACCATAGCATGCTTTTTAAGAAAGATATTTGCAAATTTGATAAAAAAACTAAAAAAATGCTTCAAATGATTCTTTCATTGCGCAATATGACAGTATATACGCGATTTAATCGTTTTCAACATTACGCAATAAATAAAGATGAAAAACATAAACCGATGACGCGAACAGGTAGAGATGCTCAAGCGCAACATAATGATACCACTTAGGATACCGATTTAATCGTTTAAAACATTGCGCAATAAATAATGATGAAAAAACATAAACCGATGACGCGAACAGGTAAAAGAGCTTGAGCAGAACATAATGTAACCACTTAGAAGACCATAGCATGTTTTTTTTAAAAAAAAAAGATATTTGCAAATGTGATGAAAAACTAAAAAAATGCTTCAAATGACTCTTTCATTGCGTAATATGACAGTATATACGCGATTTAATCGTTTTCAACACTGCGCAATCAATGAAGATGAAAGAGATAAACCGATGTCGCCAACAGGTAAAAGAGCTTGAGCAGAACATAATGAAACCACTTAGAAGACCATAGCATGTTTTTAAAAAAAAAAAAAAATATTTGCAAATTTGATGAAAAACTAAAAAAATGCTTCAAATGACTCTTTCATTGCGCAATATGACAGTATATACGCGATTTAATCGTTTTTCTACATTACGCCATAAATAAAGATGTAAAACATAAACCGATGACGCGAACAGGTAGAGATGCTCAAGCGCAACATAATGATACCACTTAGGATACCGATTTAATCGTTTTCAACATTGCGCAATCAATGAAGATGAAAGAGATAAACCGATGTCGCGAAGAGGTAAAAGAGCTTGAGCAGAATATAATGAAACCACTTAGAAGACCATAGCATGCTTTTTAAGAAAGATATTTGCAAATGTGATGAAAAACTAAAAAAATGCTTCAAATGACTCTTTCATTGCGCAATATGACAGTATATACGCGATTTAATCGTTTTCAACATTGCGCAATCAATGAAGATGAAAGAGATAAACCGATGTCGCGAAGAGGTAAAAGAGCTTGAGCAGAATATAATGAAACCACTTAGAAGACCATAGCATGCTTTTTAAGAAAGATATTTGCAAATGTGATGAAAAACTAAAAAAATACTTCAAATGACTCTTTCATTGCGCAATATGACAGTATATACGCGATTTAATCGTTTTCAACATTGCGCAATCAATAAAGATGAAAGAGATAAACCGATGTCGCGAAGAGGTAAAAGAGCTTGAACAGAACATAATGAAACCACTTAGAAGACCATAGCATGTTTTTAAAAAAAAAAAAAGATATTTACAAATTTGATGAAAAACTAAAAAAATGCTTCAAATGACTCTTTCATTGCGCAATATGACAGTATATACGCGATTTAATCGTTTTTCTACATTACGCAATAAATAAAGTTGAAAAACATAAACCGATGACGCGAACAGGTAGAGATGCTCAAGCGCAACATAATGATACCACTTAGGATACCGATTTAATCGTTTTCAACATTGCGCAATCAATGAAGATGAAAGAGATAAACCGATGTCGCGAAGAGGTAAAAGAGCTTGAGCAGAACATAATGAAACCACTTAGAAGACCATAGCATGTTTTAAAAAAAAAGAAGATATTTGCAAATTTGATGAAAAACTAAAAAAATTCTTCAAATGACTCTTTCATTGCGCAATATGACAGTATATACGCGATTTAATCGTTTTTCTACATTACGCAATAAATAAAGATGAAAAAACATAAACCGATGACGCGAACAGGTAGAGATGCTCAAGCGCTACATAATGAAACCACTTAGGATACCGATTTAATCGTTTTCAACATTGCGCAATCAATGAAGATGAATGAGATAAACCGATGTCGCGAAGAGGTAAAAGAGTTTGAGCAAAATATAATGAAACCACTTAGAAGACCATAGCATGCTTTTTAAGAAAGATATTTGCAAATGTGATAAAAAAACTAAAAAAAATGCTTCAAATGATTCTTTCATTGCGCAATATGACAGTATATACGCGATTTAATCGTTTTCAACATTACGCAATAAATAAAGATGAAAAACATAAACCGATGACGCGAACAGGTAGAGATGCTCAAGCGCAACATAATGATACCACTTAGGATACCGATTTAATCGTTTAAAACATTGCGCAATAAATAATGATGAAAAAACATAAACCGATGACGCGAACAGGTAAAAGAGCTTGAGCAGAACATAATGTAACCACTTAGAAGACCATAGCATGTTTTTTTTTAAAAAAAGATATTTGCAAATGTGATGAAAAACTAAAAAAATGCTTCAAATGACTCTTTCATTGCGTAATATGACAGTATATACGCGATTTAATCGTTTTCAACATTGCGCAATCAATACAGATGAAAGAGATAAACCGATGTCGCGAAGAGGTAAAAGAGCTTGGGCAGAATATAATGAAACCACTTAGAAGACCATAGCATGCTTTTTAAGAAAGATATTTGCAAATGTGATAAAAAACTAAAAAAATGCTTCAAATGATTCTTTCATTGCGCAATATCACAGTATATACGCGATTTAATCGTTTTCAACATTACGCAATAAATAAAGATGAAAAACATAAACCGATGACGCGAACAGGTAGAGATGCTCAAGCGCAACATAATGATACCACTTAGGATACCGATTTAATCGTTTAAAACATTGCGCAATAAATAATGATGAAAAAACATAAACCGATGACGCGAACAGGTAAAAGAGCTTGAGCAGAACATAATGAAACCACTAAGAAGACCAAAGCATGTTTTTTTTTAAAAAAAGATATTTGCAAATTTGATGAAAAACTAAAAAAATGCTTCAAATGACTCTTTCATTGCGCAATATGACAGTATATACGCGATTTAATCGTTTTTCTACATTACGCAAAAAATAAAGATGAAAAACATAAACCGATGACGCGAACAGGTAGAGATGCTCAAGCGCAACATAATGATACCACTTAGGATACCGATTTAATCGTTTTCAACATTGCGCAATCAATGAAGATGAAAGAGATAAAACCGATGTCGCGAAGAGGTAAAAGAGCTTGAGCAGAATATAATGAAACCACTTAGAAGACCATAGCATGCTTTTTAAGAAAGATATTTGCAAATTTGATAAAAAAACTAAAAAAATGCTTCAAATGACTCTTTCATTGCGCAATATGACAGTATATACGCGATTTAATCATTTTCAACATTGCGCAATCAATGAAGATGAAAGAGATAAACCGATGTCGCGAAGAGGTAAAAGAGCTTGAACAGAACATAATGAAACCACTTAGAAGACCATAGCATGTTTTTTTTAAAAAAAAAAGATATTTACAAATTTGATGAAAAACTAAAAAAATGCTTCAAATGACTCTTTCATTGCGCAATATGACAGTATATACGCGATTTAATCGTTTTCAACATTGCGCAATCAATGAAGATGAAAGAGATAAACCGATGTCGCCAACAGGTAAAAGAGCTTGAGCAGAACATAATAAAACCACTTAGAAGACCATAGCATGTTTTAAAAAAAAAAAAAAAATATTTGCAAATTTGATGAAAAACTAAAAAAATGCTTCAAATGACTCTTTCATTGCGCAATATGACAGTATATACGCGATTTAATCGTTTTCAACATTGCGCAATCAATAAAGATGAAAGAGATAAACCGATGTCGTGAAGAGGTAAAAGAGTTTGAGCAGAATATAATGAAACCACTTGGAAGACAATAGCATGCTTTTTAAGAAAGATATTTGCAAATGTGATGAAAAACTTAAAAAATGCTTCAAATGACTCTTTCATTGCGCAATATGACAGTATATACGCGATTTAATCGTTTTTCTACATTACGCAAAAAATAAAGATGAAAAACATAAACCGATGACGCGAACAGGTAGAGATGCTCAAGCGCAACATAATGATACCACTAAGGATACCGATTTAATCGTTTTCAACATTGCGCAATCAATGAAAATGAAAGAGATAAACCGATTTCGCGAAGAGGTAAAAGAGCTTGAGCAGAATATAATGAAACCACTTAGAAGACCATAGCATGCTTTTTAAGAAAGATATTTGCAAATTTGGTGAAAAACTAAAAAAATGCTTTAAATGACTCTTTCATTGCGCAATATGACAGTATATACGCGATTTAATCGTTTTCAACATTGCGCAATCAATAAAGATGAAAGAGATAAACCGATGTCGCGAAGAGGTAAAAGAGCTTGAGCAGAACATAATGAAACCACTTAGAAGACCATAGCATGTTTTTTAAAAAAAAGAAGAAGATATTTGCAAATTTGATGAAAAACTAAAAAAATGCTTCAAATGACTCTTTCATTGCGCAATATGACAGTATATACGCGATTTAATCGTTTTTCTACATTACGCAATAAATAAAGATGAAAAAACATAAACCGATGACGCGAACAGGTAGAGATGCTCAAGCGCAACATAATGAAACCACTTAGGATACCGATTTAATCGTTTTCAACATTGCGCAATCAATGAAGATGAATGAGATAAACCGATGTCGCGAAGAGGTAAAAGAGTTTAAGCAAAATATAATGAAACCACTTAGAAGACCATAGCATGCTTTTTAAGAAAGATATTTGCAAATGTGATGAAAAACTAAAAAAAATGCTTCAAATGACTCTTTCATTGCGCAATATGACAGTATATACGCGATTTAATCGTTTTCAACATTGCGCAATCAATGAAGATGAAAGAGATAAACCGATGTCGCCAACAGGTAAAAGAGCTTGAGCAGAACATAATGAAACCACTTAGAAGACCATAGCATGTTTTAAAAAAAAAAAAAAAATATTTGCAAATTTGATGAAAAACTAAAAAAAATGCTTCAAATGACTCTTTCATTGCGCAATATGACAGTATATACGCGATTTAATCGTTTTTCTACATTACGCAATAAATAAAGATGTAAAACATAAACCGATGACGCGAACAGGTAGAGATGCTCAAGCGCAACATAATGATACCACTTAGGATACCGATTTAATCGTTTTCAACATTGCGCAATCAATGAAGATGAAAGAGATAAACCGATGTCGCGAAGAGGTAAAAGAGCTTGAGCAGAACATAATGAAACCACTTAGAAGACCATAGCATGTTTTAAAAAAAAAGAAGATATTTGCAAATTTGATGAAAAACTAAAAAAATTCTTCAAATGACTCTTTCATTGCGCAATATGACAGTATATACGCGATTTAATCGTTTTTCTACATTACGCAATAAATAAAGATGAAAAAACATAACCGATGACGCGAACAGGTAGAGATGCTCAAGCGCTACATAATGAAACCACTTAGGATACCGATTTAATCGTTTTCAACATTGCGCAATCAATGAAGATGAATGAGATAAACCGATGTCGCGAAGAGGTAAAAGAGTTTGAGCAAAATATAATGAAACCACTTAGAAGACCATAGCATGCTTTTTAAGAAAGATATTTGCAAATGTGATAAAAAAACTATTAAAATGCTTCAAATGATTCTTTCATTGCGCAATATGACAGTATATACGCGATTTAATCGTTTTCAACATTACGCAATAAATAAAGATGAAAAACATAAACCGATGACGCGAACAGGTAGAGATGCTCAAGCGCAACATAATGATCCCACTTAGGATACCGATTTAATCGTTTAAAAACATTGCGCAATAAATAATGATGAAAAAACATAAACCGATGACGCGAACAGGTAAAAGAGCTTGAGCAGAACATAATGTAACCACTTAGAAGACCATAGCATGTTTAAAAAAAAAGAAGATATTTGCAAATTTGATGAAAAACTAAAAAAAATTCTTCAAATGACTCTTTCATTGCGCAATATGACAGTATATACGCGATTTAATCGTTTTTCTACATTACGCAATAAATAAAGATGAAAAAACATAAACCGATGACGCGAACAGGTAGAGATGCTCAAGCGCTACATAATGAAACCACTTAGGATACCGATTTAATCGTTTTCAACATTGCGCAATCAATGAAGATGAATGAGATAAACCGATGTCGCGAAGAGGTAAAAGAGTTTGAGCAAAATATAATGAAACCACTTAGAAGACCATAGCATGCTTTTTAAGAAAGATATTTGCAAATGTGATAAAAAAACTAAAAAAATGCTTCAAATGATTCTTTCATTGCGCAATATGACAGTATATACGCGATTTAATCGTTTTCAACATTACGCAATAAATAAAGATGAAAAACATAAACCGATGACGCGAACAGGTAGAGATGCTCAAGCGCAACATAATGATACCACTTAGGATACCGATTTAATCGTTTAAAACATTGCGCAATAAATAATGATGAAAAAACATAAACCGATGACGCGAACAGGTAAAAGAGCTTGAGCAGAACATAATGTAACCACTTAGAAGACCATAGCATGTTTTTTTTTTAAAAAAAGATATTTGCAAATGTGATAAAAAAACTAAAAAAATGCTTCAAATGATTCTTTCATTGCGCAATATGACAGTATATACGCGATTTAATCGTTTTTCTACATTACGCAATAAATAAAGATGAAAAACATAAACCGATGACGCGAACAGGTAGAGATGCTCAAGCGCAACATAATGATACCACTTAGGATACCGATTTAATCGTTTTCAACATTGCGCAATCAATGAAGATGAAAGAGATAAACCGATGTCGCGAAGAGGTAAAAGAGCTTGAGCAGAACATAATGAAACCACTTAGAAGACCATAGCATGTTTTTTTTTTTAAAAAAAAGATATTTACAAATTTGATGAAAAACTTAAAAAATGCTTCAAATGACTCTTTCATTGCGCAATATGACAGTATATACGCGATTTAATCGTTTTCAACATTGCGCAATCAATGAAGATGAATGAGATAAACCGATGTCGCGAAGAGGTAAAAGAGCTTGAGCAGAATATAATGAAACCACTTAGAAGACCATATTATGCTTTTTAAGACAGATATTTGCAAATTTGATGAAAAACTAAAAAAATGCTTCAAATGACTCTTTCATTGCGCAATATGACAGTATATACGCGATTTAATCGTTTTCAACATTGCGCAATCAATGAAGATGAAAGAGATAAACCGATGTCGCCAACAGGTAAAAGAGCTTGAGCAGAACATAATAAAACCACTTAGAAGACCATAGCATGTTTTTAAAAAAAAAAAAAATATTTGCAAATTTGATGAAAAACTAAAAAAATGCTTCAAATGACTCTTTCATTGCGCAATATGACAGTATATACGCGATTTAATCGTTTTCAACATTGCGCAATCAATACAGATGAAAGAGATAAACCGATGTCGCGAAGAGGTAAAAGAGCTTGGGCAGAATATAATGAAACCACTTAGAAGACCATAGCATGCTTTTTAAGAAAGATATTTGCAAATGTGATGAAAAACTAAAAAATTGCTTCAAATGACTCTTTCATTGCGCAATATGACAGTATATACTCGATTTAATCGTTTTTCTACATTACGCAATAAATAAAGTTGAAAAACATAAACCGATGACGCGAACAGGTAGAGATGCTCAAGGGCAACATAATGATACCACTTAGGATACCGATTTAATCGTTTTCAACATTGCGCAATCAATGAAGATGAATGAGATAAACCGATGTCGCGAAGAGGTAAAAGAGCTTGAGCAGAATATAATGAAACCACTTAGAAGACCATAGCATGCTTTTTAAGAAAGATATTTGCAAATGTGATGAAAAACTAAAAAAATGCTTCAAATGACTCTTTCATTGCGCAATATGACAGTATATACGCGATTTAATCGTTTTCAACATTACGCAATAAATAAAGATGAAAAAACATAAACCGATGACGCGAACAGGTAGAGATGCTCAAGCGCAACATAATGATACCACTTAGGATACCGATTTAATCGTTTAAAACATCGCGCAATAAATAATGATGAAAAAACATAAACCGATGACGCGAACAGGTAAAAGAGCTTGAACAGAACATAATGAAACCACTTAGAAGACCATAGCATGCTTTTTAAGAAAGATATTTGCAAATGTGATGAAAAACTAAAAAATTGCTTCAAATGACTCTTTCATTGCGCAATATGACAGTATATACGCGATTTAATCGTTTTTCTACATTACGCAATAAATAAAGTTGAAAAACATAAACCGATGACGCGAACAGGTAGAGATGCTCAAGCGCAACATAATGATACCACTTAGGATACCGATTTAATCGTTTTCAACATTGCGCAATCAATGAAGATGAATGAGATAAACCGATGTCGCGAAGAGGTAAAAGAGCTTGAGCAGAATATAATGAAACCACTTAGAAGACCATAGCATGCTTTTTAAGAAAGATATTTGCAAATGTGATGAAAAACTAAAAAAATGCTTCAAATGATTCTTTCATTGCGCAATATGACAGTATATACGCGATTTAATCGTTTTCAACATTACACAATAAATAAAGATGAAAAACATAAACCGATGACGCGAACAGGTAGAGATGCTCAAGCGCAACATAATGATACCACTTAGGATACCGATTTAATCGTTTAAAACATTGCGCAATAAATAATGATGAAAAAACATAAACCGATGACGCGAACAGGTAAAAGAGCTTGAGCAGAACATAATGAAACCACTAAGAAGACGAAAGCATGTTTTTTTTTAAAAAAAGATATTTGCAAATTTGATGAAAAACTAAAAAAATGCTTCAAATGACTCTTTCATTGCGCAATATGACAGTATATACGCCATTTAATCGTTTTTCTACATTACGCAAAAAATAAAGATGAAAAACATAAACCGATGACGCGAACAGGTAGAGATGCTCAAGCGCAACATAATGATACCACTTAGGATACCGATTTAATCGTTTTCAACATTGCGCAATCAATGAAGATGAAAGAGATAAACCGATGTCGCGAAGAGGTAAAAGAGCTTGAGCAGAATATAATGAAACCACTTAGAAGACCATAGCATGCTTTTTAAGAAAGATATTTGCAAATGTGATGAAAAACTAAAAAAATGCTTCAAATGACTCTTTCATTGCGCAATATGACAGTATATACGCGATTTAATCGTTTTCAACATTGCGCAATCAATAAAGATGAAAGAGATAAACCGATGTCGCGAAGAGGTAAAAGAGCTTGAACAGAACATAATGAAACCACTTAGAAGACCATAGCATGTTTTTTTTTAAAAAAAAGATATTTACAAATTTGATGAAAAACTAAAAAAATGCTTCAAATGACTCTTTCATTGCGCAATATGACAGTATATACGCGATTTAATCGTTTTCAACACTGCGCAATCAATGAAGATGAAAGAGATAAACCGATGTCGCCAACAGGTAAAAGAGCTTGAGCAGAACATAATGAAACCACTTAGAAGACCATAGCATGTTTTTAAAAAAAAAAAAATATTTGCAAATTTGATGAAAAACTAAAAAAATGCTTCAAATGACTCTTTCATTGCGCAATATGACAGTATATACGCGATTTAATCGTTTTTCTACATTACGCAATAAATAAAGATGAAAAACATAAACCGATGACGCGAACAGGTAGAGATGCTCAAGCGCAACATAATGATACCACTTAGGATACCGATTTAATCGTTTTCAACATTGCGCAATCAATGAAGATGAATGAGATAAACCGATGTCGCGAAGAGGTAAAAGAGCTTGAGCAGAATATAATGAAACCACTTAGAAGACCATAGCATGCTTTTTAAGAAAGATATTTGCAAATGTGATAAAAAAACTAAAAAAATGCTTCAAATGATTCTTTCATTGCGCAATATGACAGTATATACGCGATTTAATCGTTTTCAACATTACGCAATAAATAAAGATGAAAAACATAAACCGATGACGCGAACAGGTAGAGATGCTCAAGCGCAACATAATAATACCACTTAGGATACCGATTTAATCGTTTAAAACATTGCACAATAAATAATGATGAAAAAACATAAACCGATGACGCGAACAGGTAAAAGAGCTTGAGCAGAACATAATGAAACCACTATGAAGACCAAAGCATGTTTTTAAAAAAAAAAAAGATATTTGCAAATTTGATGAAAAACTAAAAAAATGCTTCAAATGACTCTTTCATTGCGCAATATGACAGTATATACGCGATTTAATCGTTTTTCTACATTACGCAAAAAATAAAGATGAAAAACATAAACCGATGACGCGAACAGGTAGAGATGCTCAAGCGCAACATAATGATACCACTTAGGATACCGATTTAATCGTTTTCAACATTGCGCAATCAATGAAGATGAAAGAGATAAACCGATGTCGCGAAGAGGTAAAAGAGCTTGAGCAGAATATAATGAAACCACTTAGAAGACCATAGCATGCTTTTTAAGAAAGATATTTGCAAATTTGATGAAAAACTAAAAAAATGCTTCAAATGACTCTTTCATTGCGCAATATGACAGTATATACGCGATTTAATCGTTTTCAACATTGCGCAATCAATGAAGATGAAAGAGATAAACCGATGTCGCGAAGAGGTAAAAGAGCTTGAGCAGAATATAATGAAACCACTTAGAAGACCATAGCATGCTTTTTAAGAAAGATATTTGCAAATGTGATAAAAAAAACTAAAAAAATGCTTCAAATGATTCTTTCATTGCGCAATATGACAGTATATACGCGATTTAATCGTTTTCAACATTACACAATAAATAAAGATGAAAAACATAAACCGATGACGCGAACAGGTAGAGATGCTCAAGCGCAACATAATGATACCACTTAGGATACCGATTTAATCGTTTAAAACATTGCGCAATAAATAATGATGAAAAAAACATAAACCGATGACGCGAACAGGTAAAAGAGCTTGAGCAGAACATAATGTAACCACTTAGAAGACCATAGCATGTTTTTTTTTTTAAAAAGATATTTGCAAATGTGATGAAAAACTAAAAAAATGCTTCAAATGACTCTTTCATTGCGTAATATGACAGTATATACGCGATTTAATCGTTTTCAACACTGCGTAATCAATGAAGATGAAAGAGATAAACCGATGTCGCCAACAGGTAAAAGAGCTTGAGCAGAACATAATGAAACCACTTAGAAGACCATAGCATGTTTTAAAAAAAAAAAAAAATATTTGCAAATTTGATGAAAAACTAAAAAAATGCTTCAAATGACTCTTTCATTGCGCAATATGACAGTATATACGCGATTTAATCGTTTTTCTACATTACGCAATAAATAAAGATGAAAAACATAAACCGATGACGCGAACAGGTAGAGATGCTCAAGCGCAACATAATGATACCACTTAGGATACCGATTTAATCGTTTTCAACATTGCGCAATCAATGAAGATGAATGAGATAAACCGATGTCGCGAAGAGGTAAAAGAGCTTGAGCAGAATATAATGAAACCACTTAGAAGACCATAGCATGCTTTTTAAGAAAGATATTTGCAAATGTGATGAAAAACTAAAAAAATGCTTCAAATGACTCTTTCATTGCGCAATATGACAGTATATACGCGATTTAATCGTCTTCAACATTGCGCAATCAATACAGATGAAAGAGATAAACCGATGTCGCGAAGAGGTAAAAGAGCTTGAGCAGAATATAATGAAACCACTTAGAAGACCATAGCATGCTTTTTAAGAAAGATATTTGCAAATTTGATGAAAAACTAAAAAAATGCTTCAAATGACTCTTTCATTGCGCAATATGACAGTATATACGCGATTTAATCGTTTTCAACATTGCGCAATCAATAAAGATGAAAGAGATAAACCGATGTCGTGAAGAGGTAAAAGAGTTTGAGCAGAATATAATGAAACCACTTAGAAGACCATAGCATGCTTTTTAAGAAAGATATTTGCAAATGTGATAAAAAAACTAAAAAAATGCTTCAAATGATTCTTTCATTGCGCAATATGACAGTATATACGCGATTTAATCGTTTTCAACATTACGCAATAAATAAAGATGAAAAACATAAACCGATGACGCGAACAGGTAAAAGAGCTTGAGCAGAACATAATGTAACCACTTAGAAGACCATAGCATGTTTTTTTTTTAAAAAAAGATAATTGCAAATGTGATGAAAAACTAAAAAAATGCTTCAAATGACTCTTTCATTGCGTAATATGACAGTATATACGCGATTTAATCGTTTTCAACATTGCGCAATCAATACAGATGAAAGAGATAAACCGATGTCGCGAAGAGGTAAAAGAGCTTGAGCAGAATATAATGAAACCACTTAGAAGACCATAGCATGCTTTTTAAGAAAGATATTTGCAAATGTGATAAAAAACTAAAAAAATGCTTCAAATGATTCTTTCATTGCGCAATATGACAGTATATACGCGATTTAATCGTTTTCAACATTACGCAATAAATAAAGATGAAGAACATAAACCGATGACGCGAACAGGTAGAGATGCTCAAGCGCAACATAATGATACCACTTAGGATACCGATTTAATCGTTTAAAACATTGCGCAATAAATAATGATGAAAAAACATAAACTGATGACGCGAACAGGTAAAAGAGCTTGAGCAGAACATAATGAAACCACTAAGAAGACCAAAGCATGTTTTTTTTAAAAAAAAGATATTTGCAAATTTGATGAAAAACTAAAAAAATGCTTCAAATGACTCTTTCATTGCGCAATATGGCAGTATATACGCGATTTAATCGTTTTTCTACATTACGCAAAAAATAAAGATGAAAAACATAAACCGATGACGCGAACAGGTAGAGATGCTCAAGCGCAACATAATGATACCACTTAGGATACCGATTTAATCGTTTTCAACATTGCGCAATCAATGAAGATGAAAGAGATAAACCGATTGTCGGGAAGAGGTAAAAGAGCTTGAGCAGAATATAATGAAACCACTTAGAAGACCATAGCATGCTTTTTAAGAAAGATATTTGCAAATGTGATGAAAAACTAAAAAAATGCTTCAAATGACTCTTTCATTGCGCAATATGACAGTATATACGCGATTTAATCGTTTTCAACATTGCGCAATCAATAAAGATGAAAGAGATAAACCGATGTCGCGAAGAGGTAAAAGAGCTTGAACAGAACATAATGAAACCACTTAGAAGACCATAGCATGTTTTTTTTAAAAAAAAAAGATATTTACAAATTTGATGAAAAACTAAAAAAATGCTTCAAATGACTCTTTCATTGCGCAATATGACAGTATATACGCGATTTAATCGTTTTCAACACTGCGCAATCAATGAAGATGAAAGAGATAAACCGATGTCGCCAACAGGTAAAAGAGCTTGAGCAGAACATAATGAAACCACTTAGAAGACCATAGCATGTTTTAAAAAAAAAAAAAATATTTGCAAATTTGATGAAAAACTAAAAAAATGCTTCAAATGACTCTTTCATTGCGCAATATGACAGTATATACGCGATTTAATCGTTTTCAACATTGCGCAATCAATACAGATGAAAGAGATAAACCGATGTCGCGAAGAGGTAAAAGAGCTTGAGCAGAATATAATGAAACCACTTAGAAGACCATAGCATGCTTTTTAAGAAAGATATTTGCAAATGTGATAAAAAACTAAAAAAATGCTTCAAATGATTCTTTCATTGCGCAATATGACAGTATATACGCGATTTAATCGTTTTCAACATTACGCAATAAATAAAGATGAAAAACATAAACCGATGACGCGAACAGGTAGAGATGCTCAAGCGCAACATAATGATACCACTTAGGATACCGATTTAATCGTTTAAAACATTGCGCAATAAATAATGATGAAAAAACATAAACCGATGACGCGAACAGGTAAAAGAGCTTGAGCAGAACATAATGAAACCACTAAGAAGACCATAGCATGTTTTTTTTTAAAAAAAAAGATATTTGCAAATTTGATGAAAAACTAAAAAAATGCTTCAAATGACTCTTTCATTGCGCAATATGACAGTATATACGCGATTTAATCGTTTTTCTACATTACGCAAAAAATAAAGATGAAAAACATAAACCGATGACGCGAACAGGTAGAGATGCTCAAGCGCAACATAATGATACCACTTAGGATACCGATTTAATCGTTTTCAACATTGCGCAATCAATGAAGATGAAAGAGATAAACCGATGTCGCGAAGAGGTAAAAGAGCTTGAGCAGAATATAATGAAACCACTTAGAAGACCATAGCATGCTTTTTAAGAAAGATATTTGCAAATTTGATGAAAAACTAAAAAAATGCTTCAAATGACTCTTTCATTGCGCAATATGACAGTATATACGCGATTTAATCGTTTTCAACATTGCGCAATCAATGAAGATGAAAGAGATAAACCGATGTCGCGAAGAGGTAAAAGAGCTTGAGCAGAATATAATGAAACCACTTAGAAGACCATAGCATGCTTTTTAAGAAAGATATTTGCAAATTTGATGAAAAACTAAAAAATGCTTCAAATGACTCTTTCATTGCGCAATATGACAGTATATACGCGATTTAATCGTTTTCAACATTGCGCAATCAATAAAGATGAAAGAGATAAACCGATGTCGCCAACAGGTAAAAGAGCTTGAGCAGAACATAATGAAACCACTTAGAAGACCATAGCATGCTTTTTAAGAAAGATATTTGCAAATGTGATAAAAAAACTAAAAAAATGCTTCAAATGATTCTTTCATTGCGCAATATGACAGTATATACGCGATTTAATCGTTTTCAACATTACGCAATAAATAAAGATGAAAAACATAAACCGATGACGCGAACAGGTAGAGATGCTCAAGCGCAACATAATGATACCACTTAGGATACCGATTTAATCGTTTAAAACATTGCGCAATAAATAATGATGAAAAAACATAAACCGATGACGCGAACAGGTAAAAGAGCTTGAGCAGAACATAATGTAACCACTTAGAAGACCATAGCATGTTTTTTTTTTTAAAAAAAGATATTTGCAAATGTGATGAAAAACTAAAAAAATGCTTCAAATGACTCTTTCATTGCGTAATATGACAGTATATACGCGATTTAATCGTTTTCAACATTGCGCAATCAATACAGATGAAAGAGATAAACCGATGTCGCGAAGAGGTAAAAGAGCTTGAGCAGAATATAATGAAACCACTTAGAAGACCATAGCATGCTTTTTAAGAAAGATATTTGCAAATGTGATAAAAAACTAAAAAAATGCTTCAAATGATTCTTTCATTGCGCAATATGACAGTATATACGCGATTTAATCGTTTTCAACATTGCGCAATCAATAAAGATGAAAGAGATAAACCGATGTCGCGAAGAGGTAAAAGAGCTTGAACAGAACATAATGAAACCACTTAGAAGACCATAGCATGTTTTTTTTTTAAAAAAAAGATATTTACAAATTTGATGAAAAACTAAAAAAAAACGCTTCAAATGACTCTTTCATTGCGCAATATGACAGTATATACGCGATTTAATCGTTTTCAACACTGCGCAATTAATGAAGATGGTGGAGATAAACCGATGTCGCCAACAGGTAAAAGAGCTTGAGCAGAACATAATGAAACAACTTAGAAGACCATAGCATGTTTTAAAAAAAAAAAAAAATATTTGCAAATTTGATGAAAAACTAAAAAAATGCTTCAAATGACTCTTTCATTGCGCAATATGACAGTATATACGCGATTTAATCGTTTTCAACATTGCGCAATCAATGAAGATGAAAGAGATAAACCGATGTCGCGAAGAGGTAAAAGAGCTTGAGCAGAATATAATGAAACCACTTAGAAGACCATAGCATGCTTTTTAAGAAAGATATTTGCAAATGTGATGAAAAACTAAAAAAATGCTTCAAATGACTCTTTTATTGCGCAATAGGACAGTATATACGCGATTTAATCGTTTTCAACATTGCGCAATCACCTCAAAAAGTGCCTATTCACACTATTTTAGAGTTCTAAACATGCGTTCGCCATTTTCACACAAACCTATGTTCGGACACATTAACCTAAGTTCGGACACATTTACCAATATTCGGACACATT
>JAVYIG010013745.1:0-45325 GCA_035222895.1 Strongylocentrotus droebachiensis
ACACAGGAAATTGGGCACTGGGGCCAACGGAGGTGGGTCATCCCCCGTGTGGTCAACAACTGGGTTGAAACCTAGTCTGGCTTGTCTTTGGTCGGTGCTTCCTATGGCCTTCCAGTAGGCAAGTTACACAGCAACTCAGGATCTGGTGTGTTTTGTATTTGTTGAGCGACCTGCACTCATGCGAGTCTAAGGGGTGCGTTTAATCGACAGTTTTTCACCCTAGAATCACGGTTTCTAAAGACGTTTAGTTTAAAACGCAATGCGTTCAAGCGATTTTTTCGTCGGTCGTAAAAATAAACGTGTTTGAAAACACAAACATGAAACGCTGAAAAAGATGCGTTTTGTATCATGATTCGAAAGAATCACGGTCGCTAAAATTCGATTGAACGGACGGAGTTCTCAATCATGATTGTATGACGAAGCCTCTTCCGGTTTGGGAAAAACCGCGCGCCCGCTTTGCATGCAATTTGCGTTCACTATACCATCGTGGCCTGTTCCGTTATGTTATTCCTTGTTTTTCCTTCTATCATTTTTTCTTTCTGTCTTTCCTTATGTTATTCTTTGTTTCTTCCTTCTATTCTTATGTTATTCTTTGTTTTTTTCCTTCTATCACCTTTTCTTATGTTATTCTTTGTTTTTATCATTCTATCATTTGCTCTTTCTGTTTTTCCTTATGTTATTCTTTGTTTCTTCCTTCTATTCTTATGTTATTCTTTGTTTTTTTCCTTCTATCACCTTTTCTTATGTTATTCTTTGTTTTTATCATTCTATCATTTGCTCTTTCTGTCTTTCCTTATGTTATTCTTTGTTTCTTCCTTCTATACTTATGTTATTCTTTGTTTTTTTCCTTCTATCACCTTTTCTTATGTAATTCTTTGTTTTAAGCATTCTATCAATTTCTCTTTCTGTCTTTCTTTATGTTATTCTTTGTTTCTTCCTTCTATCATCTTCCTCTTATGTTATTCTTTGTTTTTATAATTCTATCACTTTCTCTTATGTTATTCTTTGTTTTAATCATTCTGTTACTTTCTCTTTCTATCTTTCCTTATGTTATTCTTTGATTCTTCCTTCTTTCACCTTCTCTTATGTTATTCTTTGTTTTAATCATTCTATCACTTTCTCTTTCTGTTCTTCCTTATGTCATTCTTTGTTTCTTCCTTTTTTCACATTCTCTTTCTGTCTTTCCTTATGTTATTCTTTGTTTCTTCCTTCTATTTTTATGTTATTCTTTGTTTTTTCCTTCTATTACCTTCTCTTTTGTTATTCTTTGTTTCTTCCTTCTATTCTTATGTTATGCTTTGTTTTTTCCTTCTATCACCTTTTATGTTATTCTTTGTTTTAAGCATTCTATCACTCTCTCTTTCTGTCTTTCTGTCTTTCCTTATGTTATTCTTCGATTCTTCCTTCTTTCACCTTCTCTTATGTTATTCTTTGTTTTAATCATTCTATCGACTTTATCTTTCTGTCTTTCCTTATGTTATTCTTTGTTTCTTCCTTCTATCACCTTCTCATTCTTTGTCTTATTATTGCGATCTATGCTCAAAACAGCAGTCGACAGTCGGCCGTAAACAATTCCAGAAAGCGCGCGCCGAAGTTCCTGGGCCATACTGCGCAGTGTGATGCGCAGTGGTTTGGCTCGCAATGAGCTAGAATCAGCGTTGATGAAAAATCGCTTGAACGCAAACCGCAGTGACCTTGCTTTTTGTAACGGCGTTTTGAATTGTGATTCATGTTTGTGATTCTAGCTTCTAAAATTCGATTGAACGCACCCTAAATCATCTCAGTATAAGAATTGAAATTATACTGTATGTACCTATTTGTGTCATGTAGATTTTAAACTGGTCTTGCCTAGTATAGGCTATTAAAATTCTATTCCATCAAATATGATTTGGTAAATATTATACATGAATATGCCTTGGTTTCATTTGCAGGGCCCAAAATGACAGTTTTTGTCTTCTTCTATTTTCTTCTATTTTCCTTTTCTTTCTTCAAACCATATTTGATAAATAAAAATGTAAATAAATAAATAAATAAAACAAAAGCGAGAAATTACGATGCAGCTAACTTCACAGGTACATGCGCACAGGAAATTGGGCACTGGGGCCAACGGAGGTGCATGGGTCATCCCCGTGTGGTCAACAACTGGGGTGAAACCCAGTCTGGCTTGTCTTTGGTTGGTGACTCCAATGGCCTTTCAGTGGGCAAGTTACCCAGCAACTCAAGTACCTGGTGTGTTTTGTATTTGTTGAGCGACCTGCACTCATGCGAGTCCAAAATCACCTCAGTTTAAGAAATGAAATTATACCGTCTGTACCTCATATTGTGTCATGTACATTAAATCTGGTCTTGCATATTATAGTAGGCTATTTAATCATAAACACACATATATATATATATATATATATATATAAATAAATATTTTTTAAAATTTTATTTAAGGGTCAGCTATAGACCTATGCCTATATATAGGTCGTAGGTAACGTATTGTAGGCCTACTTTATTAAGATTAAGGCATTAAGGAAAGGTATTACTAACTGCACCTTGCACAGGAAGCCCAAAATATCTGCATAATTTGAGATTTTGAAAACTGTTTTTCAGTCTAATTAAATAATAATGTTTTTTTTTTTAATAATTATTATTATTATTATTTATTCGACCATAAAAACACATTCAGCATGTACAGTGTATATAGGTGTATACAGAGTGAAATAGGAAAAATACAAAGTAGATAAAGAAGGAATAGCATGTGGGTCAGGGTGCACAAAAGCGAAATTCTTCCCTGTTGCCCGGGGGCATGTGCACCCTCACATGCCATTCCGAGACATAATAGAATATATTGCAAGGTTCACATTATATAAGTATACAAAATAATTACAAACACTCATTCAGAAATCATGATTAAATTAAATTTCGATAAATGCATTAAGAGGATATGAAGCTGCAATGAATAGAGTGCTTTAAGATTTGTATGCAGAAAAAACTTAAAACTTAAAATAACCAGAACACAATTAACATAAATCGTCATTATTCAATTGATCCAACGGTGTCTCATTCAAAGAAATTCTAATTAAAAAGAAAAAAAAGAGATGTGTAATTGTTCAAGGTAAATCTGACCAGCAATTTCTTGTATATAACAAAAATATACATATGAATAGAGCGTAAATATTGTTTTGGGCTATACAATCAAGGAAATTATAAAACGTCATGTACCACAATAATGTACAATTTTTGCAGAAATTAAAGGTGCAATAAGCATTAGGATTGATAATCATTCACAAAATATTGAGTAGGGCCTATGGTGTTATCATTTAAGAAGAGTGGCATAATGTGGATATGAAGCTATTAATGTGGACCATTGTTCCAGGTTCAATTAATATAATCATTGTATCATTGAAAGAGAAAAAAAAAGAAAGAAAAAAAAAAAATTAAACAAGTAACATTCTGAATCCAGTGTTTCAATAAGTTCTTGGATATTGATAAACAATGATTATTAAAGAAAAGGAGGAATCCCCCACTCTCAGTGAGGAAGCCCCTCTCAGTTTGAAAATTAGTTAGAATCGAGAAGGGACCGCTTCATAGAGAGTAGAAAGGATGAAAGTGAGGAGACCACCGATGCATCCCTAACCTCTAACGGTAATTCATCCCATACCCGAGGAAATCTCCGGGAAGCGGACAGGAACAGGGCCTGTGTTCGTGATTGCTGATGAATGAAGGACAGTGTAAAGAGGCGTCTCTTGCTAATGGCTATGTTTTCTATTAGTGTTTCACAGTCACAACAAAAGTAAAGACATTTGAAGGTAAATGAACATAAAAGATAATCTCTACGAGCTGACAAGGTAGACCAGTTGAGAACCCTTAACCTTTCTTCATACGGCATTTCTCCTCTTCTCTGTTTAAGAGCAACGCGCGTTGCTATACGTTGGATTCTTTCTAATTGTTGTGTTTGTTTTAGGGTATTGGGATGCCATGCAGGGATGCCATATTCAAGTATTGGCAGTACCAAGGCCTTGTAGACAGGCGCGGATCCAGGATTTCTTAGGGGGGGGGGCCCAACTTTTTTTTTGCTCCCGAATATTTGAAAATCGCGCCGGCCGAAAAGTCGCTCAGTGGGGGGGGGGGGGGGGGGGGGGGGGGGGGGGGGGGTAAGCGGACACTTTTTTTTTTTTTTCGAAGTCCCAAAAAAAATCGCAACGACTCAGCCAGCCGAAAAGTCGATCAGTGGGGGGGGGGGGGGGGGGGGGGGGGGGGGGTAGTGAGCACATTTTTTTTTTTTTGGTCCTCTAAAATTTTTAATTTGCACCCCCCCCTTGAGCGCCAGGGGGGGGGCCCAACCCCCAAAAAAGGTAAAAATCGCGTGATTTTACATGATTTTTTTCTCAAGGGGGGGGGGGGCCCGGGCCCCCCGGGGCCCCCCCCCTGGATCCGCCACTGCTTGTAGAGGGCAAATATAGCAGAGGTGGACGAACCACGGGCTACAACTCTTATAAACCCAAGAAGACGACTCGCGCGTGCAGTAATTGCATCAACCTGAATGTTCCAAGAGAGGTTTGAACCTATTACAATACCAAGATATTCAGAAGTGACAGAAGAAAGCAGTGTGTCACCCAGGGTATAGACGGCATTTTGGATGTTCCGCTTCCTAGTTATATGCATCACTTTCGTTTTGGATGGATTGAATGACATGCCATTTGTAATTGTCCATTGATGGAGTGAGTCTAAGTCATGTTGCAATTGCATTTCATCATCGTGTGAACGAATTGTACGAAACAGTAAAATATCGTCAGCAAAAAGAAAAAGATCGGAGGAAACATCAGAGATAACATTGTTGACAAATAGATTAAAAAGTAGCGGTCCAATTACACTACCCTGGGGCACACCAGAAGGGACATTACTCCAAGAAGAGAGAGAACCCAGGAACATTACTCTTTGGAGCCGATTTGATAGAAAGGAACGTACCCACTTCCATATGTTACCACGAATATTGTACTGGGTTGCTAACTTGGATAGGAGGATATTGTGAGGCATTCTATCAAAAGCCTTTGACATGTCAAGAAAAATTGCATCAATGTGTGGAGGGCGTGGTTTGTCTAGTGAGGCTGCCCAATTATGTACCAAGTTTACAAGTTGTGTTACACAATTTTTACCTTTAGTGAATCCATGTTGGTGTTTACTCATCAGACCGTATAACCCTACATGTTCCTGTATGCAGTTGACTACAAGTTTCTCTAGAACTTTACATAACACAGAAGTAAGGGCTACTGGGCGGTAGTTAGAGACCAACGACCTATCACCATTCTTGAATACAGGAGTAATATGGGATTTTCTCCATGAAGAAGGAACTTTACCACAACTCAGAGATGCATTGAACAGAATTGACAAGGGATGTGAAATTTCAGAAGCTACTTTAGAGAGAACATTTGGTGAAATACCGTCTGGCCCAGGAGATTTATTTACAGGTAATCTGGAGAGAGCTGAGCTGACATCTGTATCAGATACTGTTAAACGATTAAGTTCAGAGATAGGCAAGGTGCACTCAGGAGCTTCAGTAGGTAGAGTAGAAGGAGGGGAAAAAACTGAAGAGAAATGAGAATTGAAAGCTGCAGCTATATCATCTGGTTGAGTAAACTGTGCTTCATTATACTTAAATTTAGGAGGAGGTAGTGATTGTTTACGACTACGTACAAATGACCAAAAACTCTTCCTGTTGTCTTTACGTGCAAATAACGTGTTAACATAAGTCCAGTAAGCTTTCCTTGTGAGGGTTTTCACCTGATTCCTAATAGTTTTGTATGTAACCCAGTCAGTAGAAGCTTTAGTTCTTTTAACGTTTCTGAACAGACAGTGTTTCTTAGAAATAAGTTTCTTGAGTTCAGCTGTGATCCATGGTGAGCATTTGGATTTACGCTTAGATGATTGTGGAATCGATTCTTTAATTGCTGCATTAAAAAGATCTAAGAATAGTTCAGAACTTTCTTCAACATTACAATTTTTAATTTCTTTCTCGCTTTTTGTTTGCTTTTGTTTTTTCCCGGAAAGGAGACATCCCACCGACAGACATTGCATAGCCTTGGCCGGTATTGGAGGGGCCTAGGCTGCGCATGAACATGCAAGCCGGGAAGCCTGTTCAATGTACCGAACCGGGCTGGCCAGAAAATACGCACAAAACGGTCAAATGATTTTATGTAGAGTTGTAGACAGCCTGTCTGGAATCTCCGCAAAATGCGAAAAATTGAACAGCGTCGAATTTTGTTTTCTTCTCTTTTCTGCTTCCATTTATAATTATTAATAAAACTTGAATTCGGCGTAAATTTTCATAATTGAATGGCACACGCCCTTAAGACTAAAACAACAACAACAAAAATTGATTATGTATTGCTTTGCCTTAATTAAGGCAAAAAAAACTGAATAAACTGAGATTCAAACCCTCACGTCAACTCCAAAGTTCTATTAGTATCACGATGTCTTTACCGATTGAGCTAACGATGAGTTGAAGACAAATTGATTTGTATAATTACTATAACCCTATTAACCACCCTACCGGATTCCACGCGCGCATGCGCTTGTTTCCTTCGCAAGTGCGCATGCGCAGGTTTCCGTGGTACAAAAAATAAGACGCGCGCCGATCCGACATCGAATTTTTAGATCAGGATATTTCCGGAATCCTTTGACGATAATTTTTTTAGTTGAACCAATTTGTAGTAATAAACTTTGCCGTCCTTTTGGTAATAATTGCAATGAATAAATTTGTGTAGAATATGAGAAATCATAGATCGAATATCACATTTTCTAATATCTTAAAAATCTCCGCGAACTTTGGTCACCCCTATTTTTATCTTTTTAATTTTAATTTTTTTTTTAAAGTGTAGCCCATTCAACAATAAGTTGGTCTCCCCTAGCCCTTCATACTCTTAATTCCCCCCCCCCCGCAAAATAAGAGTAATTGTAATTAGAGGATTATGTTATAGTTTGATTTTAATAAAGGGTAGCTTCTTTTATCTTATTTTTTTACAGACTGTGATCATTGTTGAAGTCTACTGATCGACTGACACAAAAACAAAATACAAAACCATGCCCCTTAATGTACCTCTTCTTGACAAAAATAGCACTATCATAATCATAATGTACCTCAAAAGTTAACAAGCGTAAATTGGAGATAAATAATTCCTTCAGTTTCTTTTTAAATAAAAGATTATTACAAGTTCGTATTTCCTGTGGCAAAGCGTTCCAAATGTCAGGACCTACATATCTAATTGATCTGTGGGCTAAGGCACTCCTTGGTGTAAACAAAATTATGTAAATCAGAAGAATGTCTGGTTGGCAGGGTAGTTATGAATGTCTCTATTTAGAGTAAAATCGTTACAAAATGATAAAGGCAGTTCTTTTTTTTTAAAGTTTGTACATGAACACTACAATTTGCATAACATGAATATCAGTAACTTTCAAAGTTCCCAATATGAAAAATAATGAGTCAGAGTGATCAAAGTACCCAGAGCCACAACAAAGTCTCATGGCTCTCTTTTGCAACCTTAAGATACCATCAGTATTTACTCTATTAATGGCCCATACAATGTTACAGTAGGAAATAGGTGAATGAATGAAAGAATTGTAATTAATGAGCAAAATACTAAGTGGAACAAAAGGCTTTACCAAATGGTGTAAACAAATGGAAATCAGAAGAATGTCTGGTTGGCAGATGAATGTCGCTATTTAGAGTAAAATCGTTACAAAATGATAAAGGCAGTTCTTTTTTTTATTAAGTTTGTACTTGAACACTACAATTTGCATAACATGAATATCAGTAACTTTCAAAGTTCTCAATATGAAAAATAATGAGTCAGAGTGATCAAAGTACCCAGAGCCACAACAAAGTCTCATGGCTCTCTTTTGCAACCTTAAGATACCATCAGTATTTACTCTATTAATGGCCCATACAATGTTACAGTAGGAAATAGGTGAATGAATGAAAGAATTGTAATTAATGAGCAAAATACTAAGTGGAACAAAAGGCTTTAACTTGTACATAACACCAATATAACGAGACAAAACTCGAGAAAGATCACGTATGCCAAGACCGCCCCCCCCCCCCCCACTCAGTGGTATTTTGGGTACGCGTATGCATGTTCCATCCTTTTGAAAATACCCCCCAAAGTCCGGTGTGTAAATTCAATACGGGCCGGATACGTATACGAGCCGGACTTTGGGGCGTGAAAAGTACCCCTTTACCGGACATTTTGGGAACACGCATGCGGTCCCTCCGACCCCGGAGTGGAGGGGCAAGAGAGGCACTCATCAATATAGATGCCTAGGAATTTGGTATATTTCTTTTGTTCAATGGAGATGCTATCTATCTATCTGAATCCAATGACCGGGGTAATAGTATATTTGTAAAGCGCTTAGAGGCATTTGTATTAAGCGCTATATAAAAACTAAATTGTATTATTATTATTTAATGGAACATTGTTTGTTCAGTATGAGCACGAGTTTTAAAGTGGATGAAGTTAGTTTTACCCAAATTCAATGATAATTTATTGCATCTAAACCAGTTAGATAATTTGGGCAATTCAGCATTTAGCTTATTTCCAGTGGGGTCCCCGACAGACATTTACACAATATTATTGATAATTTAAAATATTAATATTTACAGACCGATAAGAAAAAGAAAAAGAAATTATTAAAGATAATAATGATGATAATAATAATAACAACATTGAACTGATGATAGAAATGATAATAAGTACAAAAAGAAAATAAGAAGGAGAAGAAGAAAAAGAAGAGGAGGAGGGAGAGGAGGAAAAGGAAAATAATGATGAATATGTAGAATTTTTATAACGGGTGTTCTATGGTTACTTTTGGTATGGTTTCTATCATAATTTTCTTTGTGACTTGTATGAATTCATTGTAGTATTCTTCTGTGTTTTCATTTTGAGTTATATTACATGGTTCTATGTCGCATAATTAGTCAAATGCATTCCAGTCTGCTTTTTTGTAACTAATATATGGTTCGTTTTGTTTTTTATATTCTCTTTCATGTATTTCTTCTACAGGATTTTGTAGATTAATTGTATTTCTAAAGGGAAGTGATCGCTTCCTAACTTATCTTGCTCAACTGACATCTATTAACTACGTAGGGTGTTGTCCAGCTTCAGTCTATAGAGAGGATAATATTCCCGTATGGTAATCCATTCTCGTATACGAGAATACTAAATGATGGATCAGGTATACCTGATCCATCATTTAGTATTATATTTTTATTTTCTATAAATTCTTCTATGATACGGCCGTTTACATCGGTAGTGTTACTACCCCATAATGAGTTATGGCTGTTAAAATCTCCTAGGATTAGCAGGTACGTTGGGAAAGCATATTCTGGAATGATGGACTTTAGGGACTAATCGCTGACATGGACTGTAATAGTCATGCAGGAAGTTTTGAGGTGCAGTTGAATAGTTTGTAATTCAAAAGTACTAGTCATGGAAGGTTATATCATTGAAGTATATAGAGCTGTGTACGTAGATGGCGCAACCACCTCTCACTCCTGTATAATTTGGTATTTGTAATATATTATTTTCTGTAAACCACGTTAATTGGATGCACAATATAATTATGGTAAGGGTTATTTCTGCATGACAGTAATTGGACTATTGTTCGTGCCCCGGCCCCTGGGAGACATGGGCATTCTAGCTGGCCATTGTAGGACGGATGCCTAGGCCTCACGGTGCCGCCATGAAAAGAAGAGTTTTAATTATGTTCTCCATAAGTTTTTCATTATTTCTAGCTCTTCAGGTAATATATTGAGACATGTCTGGGATCTGCGAGAATTTTTCCATCTTTTGTGTTTGTGAGTTGAACTTGTACTTATGACGGTTTCGTGAGACGCTGCCGAGATGGCTTATCTAAACGACGCCCTCATACGATGGGAGGGCGCGAGATATATGATTTTCAAGATGGCAGCTTCCATTGAGAACACGATTAGAAAGCACTTTGAAAAGAATTGTCGGACAAAAGAACATAATGGAGTCCACTCATCTAAAGTTCACTCTGTGGCATGGAATTGTGATGGTAGAATGCTTGCATCCGGATCGTTTGATAGAAATGTTAGCGTATTTTCGCTGGATAGAGATAGAATGGTGAGTTTTGGCGATACCACGTCCACGGGCCACGGACCCGCGACATTTTAAAACATAACCTAGATCTAGCCATCCTACTACTACTAGATCTAGTAGTAGTAGTAGGGAGGCCAATGCCCAAATCTAACTTTTTAATTACTAATTTGTTTATAATAAAACAAACATTAAAAGAAAGCATTTCCTTTCACTAAGAAAACTCACCCATCTCCCGATTACAGAATTTCCACAAAATAGGAGATATCCAGCTCTTTTCAATGCAATTCCTTCTACGCCTGGCCGTACGTAGCCTTAAGGGCTCTCTCGAAATGTTTTTTTAATGATAGTATTCGAGAGAGCCTTAAACGGCTCCCATACCCCTGCATGGAGAAGCATGTAAACAAAACTCAAAAGTGGTCCAAAATCACACTTTCCCCCACCCGACCAATATTGGACAGTGGCTTTGATAAATTGTACGTGTTTTTTAATCGTAATTAGACCTACCTCCGGATTATCAAAATCGGAGGAAAAAATAAGAAAATAAGGGCAATTTTCTTACCAGAATGGTGGAGCTGGGGAAGAAGACACATGACAGCGTGAGAATGGCCGCTCTACATATCAATGGCGCCGACCTCTGACTTTGGTTGGCGCTGTTTCCGGTGAATGTGCTGTTTATAGATGAAATACATGCTGTGCGACACTGGGATGTTCTGATGGTTGTGATGTGGAATGCTAAATGTTAGCGTGCTAACGTGCGGTTTGCCAGTTGAGATCGCCATATGCCATGACGTGCTTATCACGTCATGGCGATCTCAACTGGCATTGATATTAATCAAGCACTGCTAGATCGCCATTATGCTGGTATTTTTTTAAATTTCATTACAGAACATTGTGAATTTTACAAAGTCCGATTATTTCTTTGATAATTCTGTTGAAATATTTCTCCTTTTTAAATTTTCTCTCTCTATCTCTCCCTCTGATTTTCCTTTGTTTTTCTTTGTATATTCCTTTCCAAATCTCTTTCTCTACCAGGGGCGGATCCAGGAATTTCCAGGGAGGGAGGGTAAGAGCTAGGACATATATATTTTTTTTTTGCTCCCGAAAATTTGAAATAAGAGGGATTAAAAGAGAGAGAGAGAGAGAGAAGAACTACAAAGGGAAATAAAAGAGATTGAGAAAAAAAGATGAAGTAGAGCAGGGACGGATCCAGGGGGGGGGGGGCACAGGGGGCACGTGCCCCCCCCCCCCCCCGACCCAAAAAATATATATATTAGTGCGCATGCACTAATATATAATAATATATTTTTTTTATTATTTCAAATTTTCGGGAGCAAAAAAATATAGATACACAAAGGCACGTACGTCCATGGCTGTGACAGTCTTTTGCTTGGCGTGCTCGCAGTAAGTGACTGCATCACGGATGACATTTTCTAGTTGTTAAAAGTGACATTTGTGCACATCTGATATGTTAATCTCTATCAAAAGTTCTTTGATATTAAATTGATTCCATTTTTTTAAGCTCTACCTTCAGTCATTGAGAAGGATTTTAGTGAGCTAACCTCATCGCCCTCTAGGACCCTTCTAGTTTCTCATCTGTGCGCGCTAAGTTCGTCTGCTAACAGAATTATTGGATTTAAATACGTCAAAATCTCCAAGATCGTCAACAAATGGTGAAAGACCATTACAGATCCGTGATTATAGGTATGTTGTGGAGTGTACAATTGTGTATTTGTTATAGATTTTATTCCATAGATATTTGTTTTCTTTTTTTTCCCCCTTTTTTTTCTTCTGGTAATTTTCTGACTTGGACGACGAGCGCACAAATCGTAGGCGTAGAAGCCTTACGCCCGGGCATTGGCCTCCCTAATCCTAGCGCTGCATATTAATAATTTGAATATGTGAATATTTGCGTTGGTACAGTGCAGTGTGGTGGAGTTTAGGGAAAGCCTTCCGATTTTATCAGAATTTCATTGAAGTAAACGTAGCTTTGCACTTGGTTTTTGTAATCAGGCCAGGGCTGTCAACCCTCCCACAATAGGGACTTTTAGATTGAGTGGACGAGAACACGACGAACGCCGACTGATCATGCGTGTCAACGTACATGTACTCAACTGCCCATGTTGAGTACAATTAGAAATCTTAGATTGCACTCGACGATAAACATGCAGAACATCCCTTCACTGCTATTATGTAAAATGTGTAGAACAGGTGAATATGCTGTTCTACACATTTTTACATAATAGCAGGGAAGGGATCGGTGTTCCTTTGTCTACCTGAGGAACTGTAGGCTATATTTCATGCGCATGCGGCATACTAGTACCGTACTAGATTTAGGAAAATCAAGGTTGACGCATTCTTGATCGCCGACTGAGACGACGTGACGCATGCGCAGTGCCTTAAAATGACGTCACACGTTGCAGTCAAAGCTGTCGACGTGCAAATCTAAAGGTCCCTATTGACTTGGACTTGGAGGGAGTCTCACGCCGCCACGCACAAAGAACTTTGCGTATTGACGGATTGAGCGCTGTACAGTGAGTTAACGCGCTCTCTCTCATTGGCCGATTCGCTCGATTGGCTTCAAATTTAAGTGAGAGAGGGCCTACTTAACTTCAGCGCAACTTAAGTTCAATGGCAAAGTCAATACGTAATTATGAACCGACTCAGGGGCCTAAAGCCATACATCCTGTTAACCCTTTGCCTATATGAACTTTTCATTATATTTCTATTCAAGTACTGCTGACATTTAGAATGGATATGACTTGAACAAAAAAGCATGTGGAAGATGTATGTTGTACTGTGCATATTGCATGTATTGTATACATTATAATAGGGTTTATTGTGAATATCTGTAAGTATGGATACTTTCAATCCTTATTGCTCCTAAACAAAAAATACTATATCATGTCAGAGATTACATTTCATGAAAAATGTTGTCAAGGTCACGTGATCCACAAGGTCAATTTCAAGGTCAAATCTTAGGTCAAGAGGTCAAAGTACCCCAACATGTATGAATCTTCAAAATGGCGATTTGGAATCCTTATTGAATACCCTTTCCAACAATCTAAATTTTTTTAAGATTGACCCATTAGTTCCCGAGATACAAGGGTTCAAAGGTAGGCCCGCCACCCACATTTTTGAAAAAATCTCAAAATTTGGTGGGCCGTATCTCCCAAACCCCTCACCCGGCCCGATTGACCTAAAATTTGGGATTTGGTGCTGTGAGATCACACTCAACAAGTACACTAAGTTTCATCAAAATCAAAAATGGTAGGCTTAAAACCATTGGGTGATTTGACATGGAATGACCCTGTTACAAGATATTTAGAATATGATGGCATTTGGGCCATTCCATGGGAAGGTGGACATGACACTAAAATTTCAAGTTCATCAAATTGCTAAGAAATTATTCATTACGATTTACACACATGTTGAAGTTACAGAAACAAAAAGAATTACATCAATTGATCAAATATTTTCTGAGATACAGCAACAAACATGGGAAAGATTTTTAGTCATCCAAACTGCTAAAATTTACATACTTAACTAAAAAAAAAAAAAAATTTTAATGGAAAAATATTGTTAAGACTTCTATTAATTTGATTTATACTTAGGCATATTAGGTCTACTTCAGTCCCTAGGAGGAAATTTCTACACCACCACCCAAAATTTTTTCACCATCACACACAAAATATGCACTTGAGCCAAGTAACGCGAGTTACCAAAAATACGATTATTTTGCATTCTGAAAAAAATCAGTAGAGCTAATTTGTTGGCAATCATAATTTTCTAAATTCATTACCCCCTAATCCTGTAAGAAAGATGTTTGCTCAAATAAACATTGTTATTATCTTTTAAAATGCCAACGAAAAGTGTAACGCGAGTTACCACAATGTAACGCGAGTTACCAGCTAAAAACCTAAGTTCCCACCAGCATGAGCAGCTCTTGACCTGTACTTGGGCTATTAGGTGTGGTGAACATAATGAGATGTAGTGTTATGCAGACCATGATGCACTGTTTAAGCATAAGAGGGCAGCCTAAATGAGATCAATTAATATCATACTCAAGGTCATACTCAAGGTCATACTCAAGGTCAAAGAGCACATGGCACATTCCTGAGTTAAGAGAGCCTTTCACTTTCTATGTACAAGTATTTAGCAGTGATTGAAAACCCAAAATTCATTTCCTGAATTAACAGCATCAAGATTAAAGGAGGGTAAGTCTAGTTTAATAATCTTTACCTATAATTAAAAAGAAAGAAAAGTTTAAAAGATTTAAACAGAATCTTGAGTTCTGGAAATGATGGAGAAAAAAAATTCTCACAGAATAAACATAACTTGAACTGAATGCTCTTCATTCTTCCAAATAAATTACATCTTTTAATTGATTTTTTGAGAATATGTACGAGTAGTAATATAGTAACAGTAATAGTAATAGTAACAGTAGTAGTAGTAGTAGTAGAAGTAGTAGCAGTAGTAGTAGTAGAAGTAGTAGTAGAAGTAGTAGTAGACTTTATTGGATAACTTGTTTAGCACATGACTAATCTTCCACAAGGTCCATAGATCTATCAGAAAATTGATTTTTCTCAGTGTTGTCCCACATAATATTTCCTGTGTTAGCTACACAAAAAAGATGATACAGTCATGGGGATTAATGAATATGATTTCAAGTATGTCTGCATTAGACTTGGCTTGCCTGAAAATTCTTCTACATGTAATGTATGATAACAATTCAGGAATACTATGACGACCCTATTCATGGTGAATTCACTGCACAAGACAACAGTGATTTTTAAAAATCATACCACAGGCCTTAAATTTCGTCATTTTTAGGGCAAGGCCAGTTTGGCCTTAAAGTACCTCATATTTTTAAGGGCACCAAGGCCACTACAAAGGGCACCAAGGCCAAAATATTTTTACAAAAAGGGCATCAAGGCCAAAAAAAAATTATTCTATTTTTGTTAGATGTCATGTGTATTTTATAATGATACTTGTGCGGGATCAATTTCCCATGACTTTTAGCACCAGCTTCTTCACAGAATGTATAGAGGTCTACGGTACATACAAACAACGGCGGCCAGCAGCAAGGGGCAATTTTTTTTCTAAAGTTGCCCCTTGCCCACAGGAATTTACCAGAGCAAGGGGCAATTCCCTAAGAACCAGGGGCAATTTTCCAAAAACAGATAGACTAGGCCCCTAATCTAATTATAAGTTCAAAGATACAATGTTAATTTCATAATGTGAATAGAACGATCAATTTAATAACTTTTTAATCTTAACAATATCAACAGGAAAGACTGATTAAGAACATCAAACATATTCTAAAGTAACTAAAAATATTGATGAGCAAATGAATAAATTGTAAATTTCACAAACATCGAAAGTCAGAAGGACTTGGCAAGTTTACCAGGTATCCCAAATCGAAATCGCACCTCACACACAAACCTTCCGCCACACTCTCGGTAGCTGGTAGTAGGAGCAAATTTGAAGAAATTATCTTTTTAATTGTTGTATAACCAACCCAGGGAAAAAATTAAGTTTTTCATTCCGGGGGCTCCATTTCAAATTTTTTGGAAATTTTCGGGGCCTACTTTTTCAACTTTCGGGAGCTTTTTTTCCATTTCGGGGGGTCTTTTTTCTGGGGCTACTTTTTCATTAATTCATAAAAGGATAGGCCTAGGGGGTCTACAGTTTGTTGAGATTTGTTTAGTAGGCTAAGCCTAAGGTTTCGGGCTTCCTGCTTTATAATTGCCTATTAAAAAACAAACCCCCTTTTTTAGTTCATTAACTAAGTTAAGTCATCAGGGTTTTTTAAAGTTATGTAAGTTTCAATGACACTTGGATTTGTGGGAGTGAAGCTTGCAATTTAAACGTTACAGGTTTATGAATAAAATTATTGTTCTTGATGTCTTTATTTTACTACATACAATAGTGTGCATCTGTAAAAACACTTAAATCAAGATGCAGTGGCAACAAAATAGTTGTATCCCATCAATGTGTGTCAGGCCATTTGAATGGACATAATGTAACGCGAGTTACCAATATACTCTATCTGTTCATTGTTTCTTAATTTTTATATTGTAAAGTTATGAGTCATAACCTACTATCAAGTCAAGGTAGGAAAGGTTTTACAAAGATTGGCTAGTATGAGGAGACTTTGCCAAAAGATGCTCTTACAGGATTGACCATGTCCTTTTTTTGTAACGCGAGTTACCGAAATTAAACGATTCAAGAATCTCAATATATTTGTCCTTTGTTTTTCTTATTTGGTTCATTTAGTTCTTCTATGTCTACCCTACCCATGTTGAAAAAAGCAACTTGTAAATCCTAGCAATTACAAAGATATAGGCATATTATCCTGTTAATGTACCCATTATGTGTAACGCGAGTTACCATGGAATGGCCCATTTGAAGAGCCATCTGATGTCCTTCCCCTCCCCCACCCTCATCTTACAAAATTCAAATTATCATGCTTCTTGATGACTAGTTCGCCAATTTCTGTTCTGACATCACGTTAAGTGAGCTTCCTTACAGGTTTACGAAATTGACCAGCCCCCAACCCTCGTCGTCCAACATGACCTCTCACAATGTCCTCCATCCGCAAACTGTCCTCCGTTCTAGATATTGCCTTCTCAGCATCCCACTTGCGACCATGACGAGACTGGCCTGATACTTACGTGACAACATTGTCTTTACTGTGTCACAACTGGAGTGCTGCATTCACCACCGTCTTCTTCATTGTAGTTGTGAGTCCTTCCAACTGGAGACGCAACTTTGTCTGATGGCAGTAGAGTGCAATATTTGTTAAGTTCTTGCTTGCTCCCAGCCAGCGACGTAGCTTCTTTGAGATGAGAGTTTCCATCATTACTACCTGTGAGACTGATACAACATATATCAAGAGTTTCCACTGCATTCTCGGTACAATTAGGTATTGATATATCCAGCAATTCATGACGCCAGTCAAAACACACTTGTCGATAGTATGTAGCCATCTCCCAAGCGAGACCATCATGTCCTGACGTGCAACATTGTCTTTAAGGTTTCCATCAATCAGACGTCCTAGAAACTTCACTGGCTTATATCGTCTAGCCGTCGACGGCGAATGGCTCGATATGCTTTACTTTGCCTCTATGCACTACTAAGAAACGCGACTTCACTGGCTTAATCCTCATCTTGCTCCAATCCATGAAGTCATTCACTTTTGAAAGTATAGAACCAGCACTTTCAACCGAAGCAGTAACGATAGTTATATCATCCATATACTCCTTCATCACAGGAACATTGAAGTCTCTTTTTAGATGATATTGCTTTGCGGGCGTCGACTTTAATAGAAAATCGTTCAAGAGATTGAAAGTGATGACGAAAAGAATAGGTGAAAGGGTGCACCCCATGAAAATTCCTACTGAAAATTTCTGCCATTCTGATTTCCAGTCCTTGACAGAAAATCTAGCGTAAAGCCCAATAGTAATTGTCAATCAGTGAAACTAAGGACTCCGGCAGATGGTACCATTTCAAAGCGAAAGCAATAGCTGCATGAGGAACTGATCCAAAGGCATTGGTGAGATCCAGTCATATTGCAACCAAGTTCTTTTGAGAAGTTTTTGCATCCTTGATAACTTCCCAAAGCGTAGCAACATGCTCCCATACGCCAGGATGACCCCCTACACCTCCTTTCTGTACTGTAGTATCGAAATAGCCATTCTTTCGCATGTAGGTCAGGGCTCTCACTTAGCTTTTTTTCTTGGTTGCCAGCCGGGCATCCTATACAGTTTTTTAGGTTGCCAAATAGCAGTTTAGGTGGTCACAGTGAGGCTGCCATCGTGTATGTCGCGCCGTCCAAATATATCCACAATGGTAACCATGGTAATCATTGTACCAAACAATGAAATACATTGTTTGATGACTTAATATGTTTATCATTGTTTGATACAATGGTAACCGTGATGGTTGGTAATTTTGATTAAAAAAAACATGGTTTAAATGGTACTTTTTTTTTATAAGGGGCGCTACTTGAAATCTTGAATTAAAATAAACTATACAAAAATCATAATTAACTCGGTGCCTGGTACACCAGTCAGGAAAAAAATTAAGATTTTCATTTCGACTTTTGGGGAAATTTTTTGGGGCTACTTTTTCAATTTCCATTGGCTTTTTTTCATTTCGAGGGCTCTTTTTTCTGGGGCTACTTTTTCATTAATTCATGAATTAAAAGGATAGTTTGTTGAGATTTTTGTTAGTAGGCTAAGGTTTCGGGCTTCCTGCTTCATAATTACCTATTCAAAAAGAAAGCATTTATCTAGTTAAAAAACTAAGTTTTAATGCATTAATTTGATGCAAGAACTGTAACAATAGATCTATAAAGTGATCGATTATTCCGGCCATGTTCAGATCTAAGTTCTAGTTTTCTACTGAATTTCGATAATAATTTTTTGAAGTTCAATTTTCACAAGAAAATTGACCCCCCCCCCCCCCCTAAGATCTCGGCCTTTTCACCGCCGATCGCCGCAAAGATTTGCATGCATGTCAAGTGAAGTGTATGGTTACTTCAAATTTTTGAAAAATTCACTCATTTGCATATTTATGGTAATTTATGCAAATAAGGTCATAACATTCACATTTCTGCCCATAAAGCATACATTATTCATATTTAAGCATTCTATTTCACTACATTTATTTGTTAGACCATTTGGAATAATAATACAACACAAAAAATTGGAAGAGCCAGGTTATTCCTTATGTTATCTCTTGTTTTGATAATTTCTTATGTATTTCATTGTTTTTTTAACTTATGTATTTTATTGTTTTTGTTGTTTTATTTCATTTATAACTACAATTCAACTATTTTGACCCCAAAACAAACACCTTAACTTTAAACAAGACTAAATAACCAATGTTTTATCTCTTTTTAGTAAAAATGACATTTCCATATGTTTTGTACACAAATCACAAAAATGAGCGATTTTCGGGCTGACATGCAAAGACAAAAGGTCACGTGACTTTGTAACTATACGTTCGATTTTCGAAGAAATTGTTTTAAAAGATGCGTAAGACTTGAAAGAAAAAAGTCATGAAAGGAAAATTTTATATCTGCCGAGGTTTCGGAGAAGTCGCGAAATTTCTACAGGGGGGGGGGGGGTCAAATTGACCCCCCCCCCCATTTAACATAGGGTTAAAGATAAAGGTGAGTTCTGGTCATCCGATCGCATTGTGAAAGAAAAGGTGTGGAATGGATCAGAAAAAGTTGATCATTTAGCATATAAGTATTTTTGTGTACTGCAAAGTCATCAGAATCATAATAAATTTGGCCCAGTCTTGGTAAAGTAACAAGCACTGTACACAGAAAAATGTATATGGGACTACACAAATGGTGTCGGGGCTACTAACCTTGATTTCCTAATCTTTCTATGCTCATTACTCAGCCAGTTTACATTTTCTACCAAAATTGTTTGGCAAATGACATTTATTTGTAATCTTTAACATTCAGTGTAAGTTTCGTTTGATTCTGTGAGAATTCATTTTTTTTTCAAATACCATAACTCACCTTTATCTTTAAATAAATAATCTTTGTTTGAACTGCTGGAGCTTCGGCTGAGTTCATAAATAATAAAGTGGACTTGAACTGTATATCCGAGCTTCTATCGTTTTCATTTTGTTTCTGAACTCGTCGTCACTGACATTATGGGCCCATTACAGTAAGCTCCGTGCCACACTCAATCTCCCGCTGTCCCACCAATAAAATAAAATGAAATAAATAAAAATCGCACCGCACAAAAGTTATACACAAAACGTATGGGAGGAAATTCTGTGAGCATCGGCTCACAGAATTGTTTTGCGCTTGACCAAATGACACTAAAACATTAGTAAAGCCTCGGTCACAAATGCCATTACGAACTGCTACGAACGCCGTACGAACGATTTTCAGACAATGGAAATTCGGGAAGTCAATGGAAAAACGGAGATTCGTACAAAATTATCGTTCGTACAAACCTTTGTGACCGTAGCATTAGGCAGTCTAGTCAAGACCCCCTGATCTAGATCGAACATCCACCGTAGGATTTTTATACTTTTCTGTCAAACACCTTCGAAGAGCCCATCTGGGCTATCTTATGCCGCGGCTAGGGTCCATTTGAGCTACCCTTACATAGTCTACTGCTATAGCTAGCCTAAAATTAATCAAATAGCTAAATTTAACTTTGATCATACTCATAATTGGTTTATGTCCATGTCAATCCCTACTACAACTTCATGTACTAGCACAACCAGTACCACATGAACAACTAGCGCTTTGTAGCGCTTCATCAATTGGCGATCAAGAAAATTGTACATGATGTGACATCATGAATTAAAGGCTTAATTTGACCTCTGTATGACCTGAGATGAGGTGGGATGTAGTGACAAACTGTGATTAAGCATTGTGCCTTAGTGGGGTCATATATTTTAATTAAAAAAATTGATTTGCATTCTGCACATTATAAGCTTTCCATCAATATATAATGAAAGTATAAAACTATTCTTGGGTGTTCAACTTTAAAGACACATAAAAGTGGAGTCTAATGGGGAATTTGACACTGTTCTGGGTGTTTTTAAGTTTTAACCCTATATCAGGTGTTGTCAATCACTGGTATTAGCCTTCGGTTTTATGACCAAAAAGCTTTATGCTCTGTCTTTTCCTCAAATGACAAAGTACTTATCTGACATTTGCACCACCCGAAGACTCTCCGAGAGACAAGGGGGTATATTTGTTGAGTGGACTACGAGTTTCTGTGTGCAGACTTGTACACCCATTAATGGTATTTCCACCAAGTCTGGTGTCAGTGAATTATGACCATCTGCTGTTCTGCACATGGAAACTGCAGACTAACCCACTTTAACTTCTCTCCACCACAGACCAGAGAAGCAACATACAAGGGGCACGTTGGCAGTGTTGATCAATTATGCTGGCATCCTAGGAACCCAGATGTGTTTGTGACTGCATCAGGAGATAAGACAATCAGGATATGGGATACCAGGTCTGCCAGGTCTGTAGCATCTATAGCTACAAAAGGTAGGTAGTGTATCCCAACATCAAATTCTGTAGAACTTTGCAGGAATTATGAATATGCCTCGTATGTCCTAGCTGTGAAATTCAAACGTTACCAGTGTCCTAGTATTCAAATTATGCAATGAAACCTGTTTACTTTCTAGACTTCACTGTCAGACACTATTGAGTGAGTGACTGACTTCTTCTTTTGCCATCGCAATATCTAAACATGGTGACAATATGACTATAGGATGATGATCCAATTACATTTTGGGGCTAGTAGGTCAAGATTGTGGTCATTGGTTGACATTTGATTATAGGCTCTTTGTTTTCATCTCGGTATGTCATGATATATACCATCCTTTTCCTATACTGAATTTAGTGCAGAGGTATAAAGGAGACAAAGTCACATTTGTCTTGTTTTAACTTATCACAATATGAATAAATGTTTTATCTGTGAACTTGAAACGTGTAGCTACTAACTAGTATGCAGTACCAGAGAGAGACAAGTTATCAGATTTTGGGATTGTCAGGTCAAAGGTCATAGGTCATAAAGATCAATTGACATGTTATTATAGGGTTTTTGTTCTCTTTGTGATATTTCGAGAATAATTAAAGCCAAGATCTTAAATGACTTTAGTTGGAGGCATGTTGGAGACGCAGTCATATCTTTCTTTTTTTAATTTTTTCTTTTTTTTTCTTTTTTTTCTTCAAAATGGATTCATGACTTGTAAAGTTTAATTCTCAGGGATTGTTATTAGTTTGTATCAAGATTAAGAATTAAACAGCTTTTTTTTAATCATGAACACTAAGCAAGCAACAGAATAACTTATCAAACAATATTTTTTTTCATTAAGGTGAGAACATCAACATCTGCTGGAGTCCTAATGAACAGTACATAGCTGTGGGCAACAAGGATGACCTTGTGACATTTGTAGATGCCAAATCTAATCGTATACTCAATGAAGAGCAGTTCAAATATGAAGTGAATGAGATCTCATGGAACAATGACAGTGACCTCTTCTTTCTAACCAATGGGCATGGCTGTATTAACATTCTCAGGTAACTTGTTATTCTGCAAAAGCGACTTTTCACTTGTGTATCAGAATTACCTGGATTTAGGAAGGAATTGTATGTACTGTTAGGTGAAAACATAATTCTTTCTTCTTTTTGAGGTTCTGAGTAGATACATTAAACCTAAAATCAAAATGATAGGCCATTGTGTGCTTTCCAGTCAGGGAATCAGAGCAACTAAGAGCTGGTAGAATCTTTCCTCAGGCTAGAATACCGACAGTATCCCGTTTAAAAGTTCAGATCTACTAGTGAATAATCTGTTTAGCACCTCAGTGGGAAAGGTTTTATAGTTATATTTCAGATTTTTAAAATCTAGGTACAACTTTGTTCAAATTATGGTTATCAATTGATTACTTTTAGTTTATTGGGCATGTGAATTTCTAGCACCTTTTATTCTTTGTTTGTACTTTGTTCAGCTACCCAGACCTTAAGCCTCTACAAGAACTCAATGCTCACCCAGCTAACTGCATATGTATTGAGTTTGACCCGATGGGCAGGTTCTTTGCCACAGGAAGTGCAGATGCCTTGGTTAGCCTATGGGATGTTGCTGAGCTGGTTTGTGTCAGAACCTTCTCAAGGTCAGTGATAAGGCATTTTGTGGGTGGCTGCTCCTCTGCACACAGGGATGTTGCATAGGCCCATTCACTTTGATGATGTAAAGTATGTAACATAAAACTCACCTAATCTATGGCTGTCACACTGTGCCCATGGGTTTCTTCTAGGGGTATCCCCCTACATGTGTGAGAATATGTTACTTTAAGAATCAGTTTGATTGGCTTTATATAATCTATTGTCTGCTTAATTTGAAAATACTTGATTCAAGCCATTAAGAATTGACTTTCAACAGGTAATAAGTTCTAGATTCAGGTTGCATTGAGAATGTGTTGAACCTTGCATTTACAAATTACCTAATGTTCCTGTACATTGACAAATACATTCCATATGAATGTTTTGCCTTTATTGAACAAAAAATCATTGATATGTTATGACTCCTACCTCTACTCATTTTGAGAGTTCATTTTTTTCTCTAGTCAAATAATATCTACAACATATTAAATAAGTTTGCTTTTGTGTTACCACTCATTGTCATGACAGATTAGACTGGCCTGTGCGTGCCCTTAGCTTCAGTCATGATGGTCAGCTCTTAGCATCTGCTTCTGAAGATCTCATCATAGATGTTGCTCATGTAGAAACAGGTAAATGTGGCTTGATTATTTTGATGGGATGATATTGATATTAAATAGGAAAGCTTAAAAACAATAAAAGGCTAATATTAGATCTGTTGGCACATAAGACGTAAGAGATGCCAGGTTTTGGTTCTGTGCTGTTTTGATATGGACAAACTGTTTCACCACTACACAATACCTGGATTTTTGGAAATGCCAAGGTTAATCTCTTCTGGGCAAGGATGCCTACATGAGTTATTGATCTACCAATCCATTCTTTCAACCTGCAAAGCTGCTTTGGTCCTTAGACAGCTGCTCTGATGCCACCAAGTCATATTTCACTAAATTTGACCCAAGGTTAAACAAATACCTGCCAAGAACTTTCATTTTAGCACACCACATTCAGGTACTGTATATGAGTCCCAGCAGGTGAAAGGATAGCGAACTCTAGATCTCAACTTGATTGTTTGCTTACTTATTTTATGTAATAAAGTGAAATATAGAATCAGGTCCAGTCCAAAAGGATGTAATTAGTAATGCTGCACTGTGAGCAGTTCTGGGCTTGATTTTATTGGGCACCTTAGTGTGGATCCTCTTTAATATAGAAATAGTGTCATGACTTTTCTTTGTATTGTCTTTGGTTGATCAACATCAAACATTAAACCCAGGCAGCCTACGTAGATGTATCTGTGAGTTTTATGGAAACTCATACACTCTAAACCGTTGTATATATTTGTTGTAGCTTACATGTTAATATATAGTTTTTATGTTTGGCTCTTTTTTCTTTAATTGCACTGTCCATTTTTTCCCTTGTTTTTTTGCTCAGGTGAAAAAGTAACCGAAGTGCACTGTGAATCACCAACCTTTACTGTTGCATGGCATCCAAAAAGGTACCTGCTTGCATTTGCCTGTGATGATAAGGACAAATATAATAGGGAGAGGGATGCAGGAAGCATCAAGCTATTTGGCCTACCTAGTGATTGACTGAGGGACCCTCATGGGATTCTGTGAACGACATCTCTTGATGAAGAGGGTCTCATAAACAATGCTGCCCCACAACAAGTCGTGCATCAGTCTGTAGAAAGAGTTGTAGAATGTTGATACTTGTGGTTTGATTGACTACCCCGAATACCATATGTTTAGAAATTAAAACTATGAATGCATCAATGGATATGTAATTGCCTTTCTTATTTATGGGCAGACCTGTTTGAGAGACAGGCCCCTTCTAACTCTTTGTAGGATGAAGCCATCCCATGACCTAATAGGCTGAGCTTCTGAACAATTATTATTTACATGATCGGTGACAAATACCAGCTCTTTGATGCCATAAGCAAGTGGGTCAAGAAAATATTTATTCATCCACGAAGCAGGCACTATATTAATTCTTGCTATTGCCAATACACCCAAAATGCCATGATGTAGCATCTTGGATGTAATTTCAGGTTCGCATGAAGTTAATATGCTTGATTGCACATTTGCTTGGATTGAGTTTCATGTTGTTGTTCCTTGTCCACTGCTGAAGCGCGTCAGTGTTGTTTAGGATGGTAGCAGCATCACTCGTTTTCCTGCATTCCAGAATCAAGAGATCATCCACATATTTCCAGTGCGGATTCTGGCTCCCTTGGCATACGTCGTTGAATAGACGGAGACAAATAAGCGGGCCCAACCAAGTCTGTCTCCCTGGGGCACCAGCTTGTACATCCCTCCAATCAGAGATGGTTTATCAACACTCTGCTATCGGTCCTGGAGGAAGTCTGATATCCATGCAACAACCGCTGCTCTACATTCATGTCTATTAATTGGGGTAAAACCAAGTTATGGTCGATCCGCTCCAAGGCCTTGGAAAAATCCATAGTCAATAGTGTACACTTGCATGTGTCCTATTGTAAAGATAATTCAAGTAATGCCATGTTGACAATCACTTTTAGAAAAATTTAGAAAAATGATCCGTCAATGACACAGGTCGTGGGATTGAGATGGTGGGCTGTTGTTCTTTAGGAACTGGTACTATGTAGGCACATTTCCAGCAGTTATGCACAACTGCCTGTTGTAAGGACGAATTTAGAATATCAAAGATAGGTATGCTGAGCCAGTATGCACACCTCCAAACTTTCCTTATTTTGAAGGCTCGTAATTCCAAAAATGAAAAAAAGATTCATAATTTTGAAATCAGAAAAGGATTTGTAATTCAAAAATGTGATTGGGTCCATAATTCCGACAATGAAAAGATTTTTAATTCAAAAAATAAAATAGGGTTCATAATTCCGAAAATGAAATAGAGTTCATTATTACAAAAATAAAGTAAGGTCTATTATTCTGTAGGTTCAGAATTCCGAAAATGATGCAGGGTTCTATTTTATTTTTAGAGTTATGAACTGTAGAAACTATAAACTTACATTTAGAACTTGAGAACTCTTTCTCGTTTTCGGAATTCCTAAACCTTCAGAATAACAGACCTTCAAAATTACAACCCTTCGGAAAAACGACATATAACCTAACCTTTTAATTCAAGGAGAGAAATAATGGTAGGGGGCATGTATCTTACACCAGAAGCAGAATAGTCCCTTAGACAATTATGCATTTTTATCCATACCTGATAATGATTGAATGTGAAATTTTATGAAAATTAATTGAATTAATTTTTACATCATTACCATAATTCATCAATTTGGATACTGTACTCCCTCTGGAAAAGCAAATAATTGCATCCATTTTTCTTCCAGAGATTTTTACTTCTACTGTGAAAGAAAGGGCGATATTCCATTAAATATTTGTGATCAATATTGCTTCTGGGTGTAAACTTACAAGGATTGTGGATTGATCTAGAACAGGCCTTCTCGACTAGTTTATTAGAAGTGCCAAAACGAAAAGAATTTGTAGTTGAAGTGCCACCCTGTATGGTTGACTGTGCTGCAAGGGAGCGTAGCGACCGAACTGAAAATGGGTGGGGTCCAAGGGCGAAGCCCTAACGGGGGGTAGCAGGGGGCGGAGCACCCACAAGCTGGTGGATTTAGGGCTTTCTAAAGGCCCAAATGGGGCATTTTTAGCACCATTTCATTCCACAATATAATTTCATATTGATGTGAACAAATTAGTACAATTCCTGGGTACAATTCCTGGGTACAATTACACTGTAGGTATATTTATATGTAGTTTTTTGTGTGCAATAAACACAGGAAATGTCAAAATAAAGTGAAAATCAAACAAACAAAAACAAGATGTTTCCGGAGATTGGCAATGTTAAAATTAGCATCCCATCGTAAGCTAATTGTTGTTCAGCCCTAGGTTTAGATTTGTATAAAATGGTAAAAAAATATAAATTCCCCCTTTCTTCCTGTTTGCAGGCATTTTGGGCTCAAATTCGACTGCAACTTATTGATTTAGCTGAGTATTTAATTCTAAAATATATATTTTCTTTCTTTCTGTTTTTTGTTTTGTTGTTGCAACAGTTGCGCGCCACTCCGACTGACCGCAAGTGCAACAAGTGGCGCGCGCGCCGCCAGTTGAGAAGGCCTGATCTAGAAGGAAAAAAATATGAACAATCGTCTGTCATGTGTTTGTTTCATTCTTAATCTTTAAAATGCCGCAAATGCTCTAGCTCTTTTAAAAACGAAAAGAAAAAAAAGGTAGCTTCCTAAAGAAGAGAGAACAGGAACTGTTTATATATTACAATTGAGAACAAAAACATCAATAGATGCCTGGTTAGGTCATGTTTAATTCTTATTCTTTAGATAGCGGCAAATTATAGTAGATCTTTTAAAAAGCGAAAGAAAAAGAAATGTAGTTCATGGATGTATTAAAAGTTGGTCTTAATTAAGGAGGAGAAAAGCAAATCTTCAAACAAAAGTTCTTTTCAGGATGAGGTTATTTTTTTCACTTCACCTTGCTTTTTAATGAAAGTAGAGAGCGAATACGTAAGAAAGTGGCTTAGGGTAAACAAAAATCAATTATCTTGACACAGCGGTAAAAAGCACCATTTTGATGTGAAGAGTCCTTAGTGTATATAAAATTATTTAAGTCGAGGAGCCCTTACGAAATATGTGCATTTCCATGGTTACAGATTAAAGATTTAAAAGGCCGCCTTTTTGAAGAAAAATAGTATTTTGATCATTTAATGTTTGGTGTCATATAAAAGATGATTAAATTATCTACATGTACACGCTGATACCAATGCTATTATATGCAGAAATATAAAGAAAATTAGTTGTTATCATAGCTTTAGGAGAGCTCAATTGTTTTAAAGTAGATTTCAAGCCGGAATAATGTAATAAATATTCAGAACTGTGAACCCTTTTTCATTTTCGGATATACAAACTCCCTGGTAAGGTAAATTTGTGTTTCAAAAATTATGAGTCGTCTGAAAAACAAATCTAAAAACCAGTGTCTTCTTCCCAGGCTGGAAGTGGTGATCTATTCTAAGCACATTACATGGGTGAGGAAAGGTGTGTGTGATCAATCAATCAATCAATCAACCCTGGAAGTGGTGATCTATTCTAAGCACATTACATGGGTGAGGAAAGGTGTGTGTGATCAATCAATCAATCAATCAACCCTGGAAGTGGTGATCTATTCTTAGCACATTACATGGGTGAGGAAAGGTGTGTGTGATCAATCAATCAATCAATCAACCCTGGAAGTGGTGATCTATTCTAAGCACATTACATGGGTGAGGAAAGGTGTGTGTGATCAATCAATCAATCAATCAACCCTGGAAGTGGTGATCTATTCTTAGCACATTACATGGGTGAGGAAAGGTGTGTGTGATCAATCAATCAATCAATCAACCCTGGAAGTGGTGATCTATTCTAAGCACATTACATGGGTGAGGAAAGGTGTGTGTGATCAATCAATCAATCAACCCTGGAAGTGGTGATCTATTCTAAGCACATTACATGGGTGAGGAAAGGTGTGTGTGATGGGCAAGAATGGACACCTATGTCCATTTCATCTTGCATCATTTTCATTCATATCAAGGAATAGCCTATTACTTAAATTTAAAGATAATCCAATACTCCATAGGTATATGCCATGTGCATTCCTCAACTTAGAGGAACCCAAAAGGTATGGGCTTGATGTAGATCATAATACATTTATTAAAAAAAATGATAATCATAATATGATGATTAAAATGCTATGTGTATTTTTTTTCCCTTGAAATAAGAATGATCATAAGATAGACATGTGTATTAAGACCAATAAAGGATTAATTATCATATGTCTTGAATGTAATTTTAGTTCTGTCCAGTTTCAAGAGAGGACGGATTCTAATCACGCACATTTTTTTTGGGGGGCAGCAAGTTGGGACACAATAAAAATTACACGTTCAGACGTGCATTGATTTAAAATGTACTAAATTACATCCTTATATTCTGTTTGAATAAGTAAATAAATTTTGCCCCTTGCTCTGTTGTCTGCTAAGCAGCAAAATACCTTATTCTACAGAGTTAATATTATAGTAGTGTGATCAAATTTATACAAAAACAAGATGGAAAAATTCTGCTATATCACATAATTCACCATGACCACCCCCCCCCCCCCACAACAAAGGGGATGGAATTCAGCAAAGGAGTCCTTTACTATCTGTTGTACACACAACTTAAGTTTAAATTGCTTGCCAACAATTATAACACTGATTTGTCATATTCCACATACTTCAACGTTTTAGCAAACTCGTTATTCTATATTCCCTTTGGCAGAGTTGCTCAACCAGACTTGTGATTGTCTGTATAGAAGTTTTCTCTGCAATATATCGAGAGCTTATCATTTTTTGTTATCACATCTCAAATAGATTTAGGCTTGTGCTTTTATAATCTTGGAAATACTCAAAAGTTTAATGGAAGTAAGTGACATTGATCAGTTTACCGGTAATAAGAGGCAGGAATATGAAGGTTTACTTTCTGTGCCCATGTATAAAACAGAATGCTTTAAACATAGCCCCTCGTATCTTCAATTATAGCATGGAATCAGTTGGACAGATCATTGAGAATGGCAAGCTCTGTAAACACCTTTAAATACATGTTCAAACAATCTTGCAATATCGATTCCCAATAAGATAAAAAGACAAGAGGAATCTTAACTAAAGTTTTATTTTATTTCCTTTAGCTTTCCAGCACATTTCTCTTGTAAAAATCAAACGTTTGATGCGCTTGCAGAACAACATGATAAAATGTGGTATTCATATACAGAATTGCTAGGAAAATTTCACTTGATGCTTTTTATTTTTTGACTTTGTCAAGGATATGACATTTGTAATTGTCCTGCTTGCACAAAATGTTTGATTGTCTTGTTTCTAACCCCTGAATGGAGGATGAAATAATTTTTTTCTAACTGAAAGAATGATTTCATATCATTTATTATCAGTTATAAATATATTTGCTTTTTTACTGTTATTTAAAAGTGTTCATTCAATTGCTATACTAGTTTATATGCATTAATTTTGCATATTATTCAGTATTTTACTATCCTGTAATATGATTTGTTTGTAAATATGTTTATAACAATTTTGGTATCCCTAATGTCTTTCTTAACTGAGCTTAGTAGTTTCGATACTTTGTTTATGAACTCTCAAAAGAATATTTTGTCTTTTTTCAAAGTCTAATACGTACCGGTACCAAATTATGCTAATAGAAATGTAGTTACTTTTCATCGGATTTAAAAACTAATTACCGTCTATACTATAATGTTATATTACGATATTACAAATATGCAACAACGTTTTCTGGAACAAAAATAGCAAAGCAAAACAAACCGTTCATTCATTACGAGGATACCAAATACTTTGTTAATATGTTTATACATGTTCTTAATTATTCTTTGTTTTTATGAGTTTATATTATTGATGATCTTGTTATTTTTTTTTTAACAATTATTTCTTATTATATTTAACAGGGCCTCATGGAAGACCACCATTATTGGTGATAATCATTTTCCCTGTGTACATATCAGAAATAAATAAATAAATAGAATATAAAATTCCCAAGAGTATAAATTGTTAACAATTGCATTTATATTTCCTAATACAATCAACAGTTCTTTTGTGATCCTTTTTCCATGAAGCCGAACTTCTTTGGTTCTCTGAGAGGTTTTTCCATTTCACATGTTAGAGATGTCTTAGTCGTGCATTATTTGTATAGCAACTGTTTATCGCCAAACGTTATTTACAAGGAATAACTTTGCAGATCTTCTATTCTCTTTGATCTCTCCAAAAAATTAACTTTTTTTTTTTCATGGCGAAAAATAAAGATTTGATTTGTTAACATTAGACGCACCAAGTATGCAATGCCGGGTTTTAAGAATGACAGAGAAAATAAACCTAGGAATGGGTAGGACCCTTTTCCGTCGATAATGTTTTTTCATATTTATTCCGGTTGATATTTATTCCGGTTGATATGCATCTCCTTTCAGAGTGTTTGTACAAGCAAAGTTAAAGGATAAAATTGAGGGCTTCCGTTACAGATATTGTTTTTTAAATCAATTAATATCCTTTTGAATCAAATTTTATTTCGTAATAAGAGAGGATATGTGCAATGCTCTCAAAAATTTCATTTGTAAACAAATTTATGCTTCCTTTTTAATGATTAACCCTAAAAAATGCTGTTTTTATGATACTGGATAGCGGCCATTTTTTATTTTTGCGATTTACATGAGTAGCTTTGAAAAATCGCGAGGGCTCCTCAACTAATATTGATTAGTATGTCATAATGAGTGTTTGTGTCAAATTTGATGCTTTTGCCCGCTTGCCTTTGTCCCTTACCCTAACCCTGAGCCACCTCACTATATTATATTTGACTCTTTAAATGCCACACAATTAAATTTCCCTCTGCCACATTGTATATATCATTGGATAGCTACTATAAGGGCTTTAAGATTACATAATTGTAGGCAAGATACATCTATACCAATGTTAAAAGGGTTATCGTGGAGCTAATCAGAAGCAGAAATTGGTAATTTTGCAAAGCAACTGGGTAGTACAAGCAACCCTTTTATCAATTGGTTGTGCAGAGAGGCGAAGAAAGCAACCAAAGTATTCATGCAGAGTTTAGTTTACATAGTTTTGTGTGTTTTTGTTCCAATATATATATTACAAGATTAATACACATGTATTTTAGTTATTTTTTCAAACTGTGAACTCCTATACCATACATAAGATTCCATCCTTGCAGGTCAATTGATGCCAGGAGTTTATTTCTGTAAAATATGTTGTAAATAAAGCCATCATCACAAAAAAAAGCAAGAAATCAAACTTGCCTTTATTGTAAAAGTGAATAAATGTAAATGTATATATGAACACTAATCTGTCAGATATCATCTGTCATATCAGATCATTGAAGTAATGACAGCATTTCTCATGATATATATATATATACAAATGTATACAGTGGCAGATCAAGGGAGGGGGGACCGCCCCCCCCCCTGGCAACAAAAAAAGGAAGGAAAAAAAAGGGGGAAAACAAAGAAGGAAAAAAAAAAGGAGGAAAACGCCAATCTGTGCCCTGCCAGCAAATGGTGCCCTGCCAGCAAATGGGAATTGGCGGCGAATGTATAACGCCCCCCTCCCCCTATATACTCTGAAAGGTATATGCGCTATTCGTTAAGGTTTGTAATGTCGGCTGCTACAATTTGTGCACCCCGCAATCGATAAAGTTAATAATAATCTACATTTCATGTGACTTTCAGCTCATTTAAAGCAAATGGGGATCATGATTGGCGGCGAATTTATTACCCCCCCCCCCTCCCCCTATATACTATTCGTTAAGGTTTGTTCTGGACATTGGTTGATATTCGCTCAAATTAGACCTTTTTAATTAGTCAGGTCAATATACGGTAAAAAACACCCCAACCCCAAACAAATTGCAACAAAAGGTTTTTCAACGGTTTCTAATAGTATTCGACCTCAGGAATAACAAAAATGACAAAAACAAAGTAACAACTTAAAAACTAGAAATGCAATTGTCTCAAAACGATGTGCGTGCAATGACGCCATGTTTCTACGTGTCAAACGAAAGAGCTTCTCTCGATCGCATTATCCAGAGCAATTTGTACGAAGTCTGTAGCTTCTGTGATATTGGAGATAGGTAGGGCGAAAGAAAGGCCTCAACAGTGACCTTGATAGGATGGTAGTGGCTATGCCTATACGAAGCTTGAAAGAAATTGGGATAGGGGAAGGAACCTAGAAAGGGCTCGCAAGCACTGCGTGCAAAAACCAATGCGATTTGGTGCATGTTCGTCATTGCAATGAAGATCGTTCTGGGGGCCAAAAGCATGAACCCGATATGCCCCATAGACAATGCGTGTAATGCATGGGCGGAAAACGTACAGGATCTGTATTATGACCGGAGTTAAATTGTTTTTTCTCTCTCTCTCTTTATGTCTTTTTATGGGCCGTATTTGGTATCATATTAGAAAGAAAATTTCATGGTTATTGTAAACTACTCTCTTTTTTCTATGATAATCCTATCGAAACACGTGATGTAAAATAGATTTATAGAACAAAATGGCGTCTTGAATGGCCACCTTCACCAATTTCGAAAATCCGGCCAAGAGGCGCCCTGCGTATTGGAACTCGGCATGCAACTGCAAATTTTCAAGGAAAAAAAAGGACGTTTAAGGGGCGAAAAGCAGTCTGAAAAAATGACGTCATAGCCGATACGTGTTAGATTCGGGCGGAAACTCGGCGGAATTCGTGTAGTGACCTTTGTTCAAATGCGATTTACTCACAATTTTCTGTGTGAACATAATATACTATACCTGGTATCATTCGAAAGGGCACTTCATTGCGGTCAGTTTGACACCATTGTCATCTGCGCGCAATGTTTTGCACGCATGAAAGGCGCTATCACGTAATGCATAGTAAATACATCATTTTTGGTGATTACTTTGCGCTGACATAATCGAATTTTACCAAACTTTGCGGACAGTTGTCACGTATATGAATACATGTGTCTGCTAAGTTTCATTGACGTAGGTCTAAGGATCGTAATTTTAGAGCAAGTTGGAAGTTATTTCACAATTTTCTTGAAAATGGCGAATTTGGAGGGCAATTTTCTCAAATTTGGTCAAAGATAGGGTATATAATTTTGTATATGGCTGGAAAGGGCATATCAAGTATCTAAATCCAAAAAAGGGTACGGGTCTGCCAAGCCATAATGGAGATACGGCCACAGAAAGAAAGCCAATTCCCAGAACTTTAGAGGGCGCTATTTATTTTTTGCATAATTATTGGAGCATGAAATTTAGCATAGCTATGTGCAATAATGAGATAAAGATACTGTAAGATTTAAAAGCAAAACGATATTTATATGAGAAAGTTATGGCATTTTTATATTTGTAGGGGTCCATTTTTCAAGAATTTTAAAGATTTTTGACGGAGTCGGTTTCAGATTTCAATTTTGAGTACGAAGATGGCATTTTGAAGGTCAGGTTATACGTCGCAGATGAAAGAACACCTCTTAGACTATCTAGAGGAATTTGTTAGAAGTTTGTAGGATCTATGATGGTGGAGATAGGAAGGAAGATAGAAAGGCCTTAAAATGGACCAGAAACGGACAAAATGGCGCCTGGACGTTTACGCATGAGTGATTTCAGAAAACGAAAAAGTAGGTGACCTGGATGAGATGCTAGAGATGATGCCTACGAAATTTGAAAGGAAATGAACATGATGAAGGCACCTAACTAGGAATAACAAGCACCATGTGCAAAACGAATGTGATTTCCGGACGACAAGGAAAACAAGGAGGAGAATATTAATGGGGCAGAATGTGAACGAAAACAAGGCAATGACGAAGGTCGTCATTGCAATAATATCTAGACACATTCATAATACCTATACATTACAAAATGTTTAAAACCTCGTGTTGTTCATGTCATCATCTTATTTTGATGAGGAATGTACTTTAGTAAAGGCCCTTTTACACTTTCACGGATCGCATCACGGATCATCCCGGATCGTCGCTCCGGGATCATCCGTGTTATCTCCGGCATTACCGTGTATACACCGGGGAGGCATCCGGCGTGATCCTTGGCGTACCGGCATATCCGGGGAAAAAATTAAGCTTGCTTAATTTTTCATCCCGGAGTTCACGGATGAAACAATCCGTCCTCTTCCCTGTAGGCACCGTGTACCTCCGTGTAGCCGCCGAGTACATCCGGGACAGTCCGTGTAGACACCGGGAGGTCCGTATTAACACCGGTTTCATCCGGGTTTGAAATTCCGTATATTTTGCCGAGAAGGTAAATGATCAAATGAGGGCCTACAAGCTCAAGTCACCCGTCAACATTCCGGAGATATCCTAATAGACAACGTACACCTCCGTGTAAGGACCGTAAAAGTACCCAGTAGCCTCCTTGCTCTTCCTTGAAATCCGTGTTAGCTCCGTATGCGTTTCCGGCGTGGTCCGCGTTGCTACCTTGTCTGTCCGTGGAGACACCGTACTTGCCCGTGTATACACCGTGTTCGGAACGTATCCACACCGGCATCGAGAAGAAATCATGGTGTCGCACGCCGGAACACCCCGGATTAAGATCCGGGATGATCCGTGATGCGATCCGTGAAAGTGTAAAAGGGCCTTAAGGAAAAGCATCTTCTGCTTCACCATCGAGTGCCTCGTTACATGAATTGTGGCATACATCAAGTTGGCAAGGTCCACACACACACTGTTACATAGTAGTCCGTAACATCTGCAGGTATATATAGCGAGGTGTGCTACAAGCAGTACAAAAGTCGCAATAACTCAAGAAGATTACTAGCTAGGTGCAGCCTCCGCATGGGTCCGTGTTTTCAAAATAACCAACGTTTTCGGGTGTTTGCATTGTGAAAATTGTGAAAAGTGGGCTTTACTTCGAGAAAAATGACCCCTAAAAACAGGTAGGGGTTTCTAATCTAATTCCCTCCCCCCCCCCCCCCCCCCCCCCCCACCGCGGGCTTGGTAGTATGTTCTGAGGGAGTGCATTTGGTGAGGCTGACGTAGGAGGGAGTTGCATTGGCAATTTTCTTGACGAACAAGTTGAATCGTAATGATGCAACTGAGTCACTACAGCGGCCACCAAACATGACAGACATTGCTTTGATACCAAGTTCCTCTAAGTTAGTTACTTTGGCTGTCTTGGTAGAAGGAAAGTACTAGCACAGGTTTCCAAAGTGAGGTTGCATTTCACAAGCTTCTGGAAGACTGCTTTCTTTCCTATTCCGAATATCCTGGAAGTCGAATCGCAATCGGTGTAGGCATCCAGAAAAAGTAGTTGTGAGCACAGATCCCGTACCAAGGTCCACTTTCAACTGCTTACATTTCTACATCTTCAGAGCCTTGGCTGCATTGTAAGAGTGGAAGTATAGTTCCCTGTTTATGTTCTAAGGATTTTGCGAAGTCCGTTTCCTTTCATCAGGGTACCGATTGCTTCCAGCAAAATCATGAAGGTCTGGAAGCAACCTAATTGCGAGTCAATCCCTTTCAGTGGGCTATTCTGGGGTACATGATTGATTATAGCTCAGCGGCCTTCCAATATGCTGTTTTAATAGTCTCGTTCAAAAGGAAAGACAAAGCTACTACTCTGGGAGAGGTTTCGAAAGTACAAATTGTACCTGGACAAACCATAAATGCTGCTTTGCTTCAGTGTTGTTTCAACAGTTCCTGGTAGTTAAAAAACGAGGGAACTCTTACACTGCAGCCAAGGCTCCGAAGGTGTATAACATTAAGCAGTTGAAAGTGGACCTGGGTAAAGATCTATGCTCACAACTACTTTTTCAACATGCCTACACTGGTTGCGATTCGACTTCCAGGATATTCGGAATCGGAAAGAGAGCAGTCTTCCAGAAGCTTGTGAAATGCAGCCACACTTAAGAATCCAGTGCTAGTACTTTCCTTCTTCTAAATCACCCACAGGAACTAATAGAGGAACTTGGTATCAAAGCAATGTATATCATTAATTGACGACCCTCCACCATAGCCGTAAAAATACATTTGCAGAACCATATAGTGGGGGGGGGGGGGGGGGGGTGTGAAATCAGGATATGATCGTGCTATTCTGCCAAAGCTGTCTCCTGTCTTCCATGGTATCCGATGCACCAAGGAACCACCATCAAGGACATGGTCTGTGTTCTTTCACGGCTTCACCCGACACTATACCTTGCATGATCGGTTATAACATTTGTATTAAGCGCTATATAAAAATTTAATATTATTATAACATGAGCTACAGCTGAGGCTTCTCAGCCTTCCGAAAGACATTCCTAGCCTCGAAAAAGTGCAGGTAGGAACAGACTGACCACAAAGCTCATCACCTCTGCTACCTCAAGTTCCCTCGTTTTTTAACTACCAGGAACTGTTGAAACAACACTGAAGCAAAGCAGCATTTATGGTTTGTCCAGGTACAATTTGTACTTTCGAAACCTCTCCCAGAGTAGTAGCTTTGTATTTCCTTTTGAACGAGACTATTAAAACAGCATATTGGAAGGCCGCTGAGCTATAATCAATCATGTACCCCAGAATAGCCCACTGAAAGGGATTGACTCGCAATTAGGTTGCTTCCAGACCTTCATGATTTTGCTGGAAGCAATCGGTACCCTGATGAAAGGAAACGGACTTCGCAAAATCCTTAGAACAGATAACAGGGAACTATATTCCACTCTTACAATGCAGCCAAGGCTCCGAAGATGTAAAAATGTAAGCAGTTGAAAGTGGACCTTGGTACGGGATCTGTGCTCACAACTACTTTTTCTGGATGCCTACACCGATTGCGATTCGAATTCCCGGATATTCGGAATAGTAAAGAAAGCAGTCTTCCAGAAGCTATCCAAACAATGTAATCGCAGATCATTCCATGAGATGTTAAGGGCGGGACAATTTGCAAGGGGGGAGCCTTGCATTCTGAGTCGCCCAAATGGCAAGGGGGTATCCCTTGCATTCTGGGTCGCCCTTAACATGTCATGAAATGATCTCTTTTCATCTCTATATAGGCGTGTAGATCTCTGTCTATCCTAACAATGTAATCGCAGATCATTCCATGAGATGTTAAGGGCGGGACAATTTGCAAAGGGGGAGCCTTGCATTCTGAGTCGCCCAAATAGCAAGGGGGACCCTTGCATTCTGGGTCGCCCTTTACATGTCATGAAATGATCTCTTTTCATCTCTATATAGGCGTGTAGATCGCTGTCTATCCAAACAATGTAATCGCAGATCATTCCATGAGATGTTAAGGGCGGGACAATTTGCAAGGGGTGAGCCTTGCATTCTGAGTCGCCCAAATGGCGAGGGGGGACCCTTGCATTCTGGGTCGCCCTTAACATGTCATGAAATGATCTCCTCTCATCTCTATATAGGCGTATAGATCTCTGTCTATTCAAACAATGTAATCGCAGATCATTCCATGAGATGTTAAGGGCGGGACAATTTGCAAGGGGGGAACCTTGCATTCTGAGTCGCCCAAATGGCAAGGGGGGACCCTTGCATTCTGGATCGCCCTTAACATGTCATGAAATGATCTCTTTTCATCTCTATATAGGCGTGTAGATCTCTGTCTATCCAAACAATGTAATCGCAGATCATTCCATGAGATGTTAAGGGCAGGACAATTTGCAAGGGGGGACCCTTGCATTCTGGGTCGCCCTTAACATGTCATGAAATGATCTCTTTTCATCTCTATATAGGCGTGTAGATCTCTGTCTATCCAAACAATGTAATCGCAGATCATTCCATGAGATGTTAAGGGCGGGACAATTTGCAAGGGGGGAGCCTTGCATTCTGAGTCGCCCAAATGGCAAGGGGGGACCCTTGCATTCTGGGTCGCCCTTAACATGTTATGAAATGATCTCTTTTCATCTCTATATAGGCGTGTAGATCTCTGTCTATCCAAACAATGTAATCTTGGAAAGGGCGGCGCTACGAATAGCTTAAACAATTCAGATCCGGCCAAAAGATGTCTTAGACTGTTGGGGCTATCCTCCCGAGCATAATGAAGAAATTTCAAGGCCAGATGACCACTCACTGGCCAGGAAACTGACGCCGCGTAGGGCATACCCCCTCCCATATTTGCTCGAAATGTAATAATCAGAATAATCAAATTAAACAAAAAACGAAACTCGCTAGGGATGCCTTGGAAAGGGCGGCGCTACAAATGGCTTAAACAATTGAGATCGGGCCAGCAAAAGTCTTAACACTGTTGGTGCGTCCTCCGAGCATAGAGAAGAAATTTCAGGGCCAGATGACCACTCACTGGCCAGGAAACTGACGCCGCGTTGGGGCATTCCCATTAATATATTCGATCGAAATGTGATGATCGGAATAATCAAAAAAAAACAAACTAAACTAACTCGGGATGCCATGAAAAGAGCGCGCTACGAATGGCTTAAACAATTCAGATCTATCCATGAAATGTCTTAGACTGTGGGGCTATCCTCTCGAGAATAATGAAGAAATTCCAGGCCAGATGATCACTCACTGGCCAGGAAACTGACGCCACGTAGGGGATACCCCCTCACATATTCGCTCGAATTGTAATAATCGGAATAATTAAATTAAACAAAAAACAAAACTAACTAGGGATGTCTTGGAAAGGGCGGTGCTACGAATAACTTAAAACAATTCAGATCTGGCCAAAAGATGTCTTAGACTGTTGGGGCTATCCTCCCGAGCATAATAGAGAAATTTCAAGGCCAGATGACCACTCACTGGCCAGGAAACTGACGCCGCGTAGGGCATACCCCCTCCCATATTTGCTCGAAATGTAATAATCAGAATAATCAAATTAAACAAAAAACAAAACTATCTAGGAATGTCTTGGAAAGGGCGGCGCTACAAATGGCTTAAACAATTCAGATCTGGCCAAAAGATGTCTTAAACTGTTGGGGCTATCCTCCCGAGCATAATGAAGAAATTTCAAGGCCAGATGACCACTCACTGGCCAGGAAACTGACGCCGCGTAGGGCATACCCCCTCCCATATTTGCGCGAAATGTAATAATCAGAATAATCAAATTAAACAAAAAACGAAACTCGCTAGGGATGCCTTGGAAAGGGCGGCGCTACGAATGGCTTCAACAAATAAGATTGGGCTAGCAAAAGTCTTAGACTGTAGGGGCGTCCTCCCGAGCATAGAGAAGAAATTTCAGGGCCAGATGATCACTCACTGGCCAGAAAACTGACGCCGCGTAGGGCATACCCCCTCACATATTCGCTCGAATTGTAATAATCAGAATAATCAAATTAAACAAAAAGCGAAACTATCTAGGAATGTCTTGGAAAGGGCGGCGCTACGAATGGCTTAAACAATTCAGATCTGGCCAAAAGATGTCTTAAACTGTTGGGGCTATCCTCCCGAGCATAATGAAGAAATTTCAAGGCCAGATGACCACTCACTGGCCAGGAAACTGACGCCGCGTAGGGCATACCCCCTCACATATTCGCTCGAATTGTAATACTCAGAATAATCAAATTAAAGAAAAAACGAAACTCGCTATGAAACGAAACTCGCACGGGATGCCTTGGAAAGGGCGGCACTACGGACGGCTTTAATGAACAAATGAGATCGGGCCAACAGCTGTCTTAGACTGTGGGCGCTTCCTTCCGAGCATTAAGAAGAAATTTCAGGGCCAGATGACCACTCACTGGCCAGGAAACTGACGCCGCGTAGGGGCGTTCCCCGTCATATATTCGCTTGAAATGTGAAAATTAGAATTAAAAAAAAAATACGAAACACGCTCGGGATGCCTTGGAAAGGGCGGAGCTACGGATGGCTTGAACAATTCAGATCGGGCCAAAATCAATGCCAAGATCGGGCAAGTTTCGTTTTTATAAAATTCAATTACTCTGATTATTACAATTCGAGCAAATATATGAGGGGAGAATGCCCCTACGCGACGTCAGTTTCCTGGCTAGTGAGTGGTCATCTGGCCCAGGAATTTCTTCTCTTTGTCGGGGAAGATGGCCCCATAGCCTAAGACATTTTTTGGTCCAATCTCTATTGTTTAAGCCATTCGTTAAAAATTCGTTAAAATTTAAATTTAATTATTCTGATTATTACAATTCGAGCGAATATGTGAGGGGAGAATGCCTCAACGGGGCTTCAGTTTCCTGGCCAGTGAGTTGTCATCTGGTCCAGGAATTTCTTCTCTTTGCTGGGGAGGATGGCCCCAATAGCCTAAGACAACTTTTGGCCCGATCTCTATTGTTTAAGCCATCCGTACCGCCGCCCTTCCTAAGGCACCCCGAGCGAGTTTCGTTTTTTTTATCATTTATTTATTCTGATTAATACAATTCGAGCAAATACTGTACATTGGTAGACGAAGGAATGTACAGAATCGGTCAAAATTAGAAACGCTGCAAAAAAATCGTTTCATGTATAAAACTCACCTATAATTATGATGATTTTCAGAATTATATGGAGAAAAAAAAAATTACACAATTAGTAATCCGAAAAGCCAAAAGGGAATTGCGGACGCGTGTTCCACCGTTTTAAATTATAGCAAACAAAATGAAGAGTATGGGACGCCGTGGTGAAGTTCAAAGATGTTTATTCGTTTTTGTTATCAATAAAAACTGAAACCCCTGCAAAAGCATCACATAATAAAATCATGCAAGTCATCATTATTGATTGTGATCAGATTTCTGTAAACAAATGCAGTTGTCATAAGTTCAGTTCTTATACATTGAAATGCAATTAACAAATCAAGAAATAAATACATAGTATTCAATATTAAAAAAGCAAAATACTTTGGTGATAGGTCCTTTTCATGCTCTGCTCCACGTTTGTGGAATTCTTTTCCAGCCTCCATTCGTTGCATCTCTGATATTACTCTGTTTAGATCAAAATTAAAAACCTACCTAATGGAAAATGCATATTCAACCTAGTTCTTAAATTGTTACCTAGTTCTTAAATTGTTACCTTACCTTGTTATCTTATGTTTCATAATTTCACTTCATATTTGTTCTCTTGTCATTACTCTGTCTAGTTTTAATTGTATCAATATTGTAAAGCGCTTTGATATAAGTGTCTTATGAAAAGCGCTATATAAGTAAAATTTATTATTATTATTATAGATATCAAATAGTCTTGACTACGATAAATTGCATACACAACATAAATAATCCTTCGTAACTCACCCTAGACTAAGTGTCACACGGGCAAGAAATAATACGTCATCAGTCTGTGTAGCCTACATGTGAAGCTTTGTAGCGTGGTGTATATAAGGACACCTCAGCGGCTAAAGTAGACAAAAACATGAAACATCAATTATATACTATTGACTTTTACATTTAAATCAGTATTTGTTGTAAAATCCGCAATAGATATGAACCGAGTCTGATACTTACAGACTACTCATCAATCCCGTAAAAAAACTCAACAAAAGATTATATTTAACATGCCTCGGTACGTTTCCACCGTACAGGGACTAAAACATATCATTACATAATATACAATTATTGAACCGACTCGTATATTACGACATCATAAACGCTGGTAACAAAATAAAACTCAATAGCATCAATTATTGATTGTGATCAGATTTCTGTAAACAAATGAAGTTTTCATAAGTTCAGTTCATATACATTGAAATGCAATTAACAAATCAAGAAATAAATACATAGTATTCAATATTATCTGTAAATACATGTATAGATATCAAATAGTCTGGACTACGATAAATTGCATACACAACATAAATAATCCTTCGTAACTCACCCTAGACTAAGTCCCGGCCCCCCCCCCCCCCACTCAGTGTTATTTAGGGTACGCATATGCTCGTACCCTCTTTTTGAAAGCACCCCCTATCTGAGGACTGCCAACATTCCGAACCCCCCTTTCGCGGGCTTTTCGGGGGCTTTTCCTGCCTTGGAGACCCCCCTAAATCAGGAAAAATGCTCAATGTACCCCCCTAAATTTGGAATAATTTCTCAGGAGTTCAAAGAGATGAGAGAAAAAAAGAAAAACACCCCCTTTTTAAAGAAATCTCCGGGTGAAAAGTCAAATACACCCCTTTTTTTTACAATTCTCGGGCCGGACTTTGTCGCAGGAAAAGTACCCCTTTACCGGACATTTTGGCAACACGCATGCGGTCATTCCGACCTCTGAGTGGGGGGGCCGGGGACTAAGTGTCACACGGGCAAGAAATAATACGCCATCAGTCTGTGTAGCCATTGTGAAGCTTTGTAGCGTGGTGTATATAAGGACACCTCAGCGGCTAAAGTAGACAAAAACATGAAACATCAATTATATACTATTGACTTTTACATTTAAATCAGTATTATTTTGTTGTAAAATCCGCATTATATATCAACCGAGTCTGATACTTACAGACTACTCATCAATCCCATAAAAACTCAACAGAAGAATATATTTAACATGCCTCGGTACGTTTCCACCCGTGGCCCTGGGAAGCGGGGGTGCTGGAAACGATTTTTTTTTTAACCGGGGGGGGGGGCACAGCACCCCCTGCACATTTTTTTGGTATGATATATTTAATATATATCATTATATGCTTTGATTTTTCTTGTTTTTCTTGTTTTTTGTTATAATAAAAAAAAAGATTGTGGTAATAGGTGACCCAAAATGACAGACCTTACCCCTCCCCCCGCTAATACCGATACCAAATTTGCAAATTTTGGGACCCCCCCGAAAAAATATGTCCTCTTAACCCCCCCCCCCCCCCCCCCCTGCTTATTCAACGGCTGGCTGAGTCGTTGCGAAAATTTCGGCCCGATTTATCTCAGCAGCTCCGGTGAAGAAAAAAATCGTTCCCAGGGCCCTGTTTCCACCCACTATGAATATGACTGACAAAGAAATCGGACTCCTCAGGTAGACAAAGGTACATCCCTTCACTGCTAATATGTAAAAAAATGTGTAGAACGGGTGTCACATGCATATTCACCTTTTTACATAATAGCAGTGAAGGGATGTTCCTTTGTCTACCTGAGAAACTGTATATTTTGTCCGCTTTCTTTGTCCGTCATATTCATAGTGACCGTACAGCTAGTGGACTAAAACATCTCATTACATAATATACAATTATTGAACCGACTCGTATATTACGACATCATAAACACTGGTAGCAAAGTAAAACTCAATAGCATCACATTATCTCTACATACCTGTATAAATGGTGTAACACAAATAGGCTAGTACATTGACGGCTTTATACCTAAGCGTGTCGGATGATGTAGAGTGAAACGTACTACCGGCCATTTGTGTCGTCCTTAACATCTCATGCAAGTGGACGAATGTCCGTTATAAAAAATGCCCATCAGGGCCTTGCCTGACATAGCGCACGTCCGGAAGGACTACTTTTCGAGCATGGATGCACATCCTTCTGGACTAAGTATAATAATACATTTTTAGAAAAAGAACAATAAAACATACATGAGAAAGTATCATAATTTCATTATGGCACATTAACTTTACCTACAAACAATTTATAGATAAATAATCAAGGGACTACTTTGTCCTTAACGTAAGTACACCAGACCCACGTGACCATTAAAGTCATTAGGCTTCGGGTCTGACACGTATGTTTAAATTAGACACACCCAATATGCTGTACGGTGTTTAAAATGAAAAACCAAGTTTTGAAAAGGTAAACACAAGTTTGGTCACTACAGGAATATTGGAGAGATTATTGTCGGAAGTTCAATCGGACCGCTTACATTGGTGCCGTGTGGAAAGAGATCAAAGACATACAAAAAAGACAGTATGAACCAATCAATACCGAATTTGATCATGGAAGCTGGAAAGGTAATTGGTAAAACAGCAACTGAAAAATCAAATATGTTTTAAAACGTTTTAAACCCTCTAGATTTAGCTATATTATAGGGAAAGAAGAAATAGTCAAGAGAAAAGAAAGTGAAACAAAACTTTTAGAAATGATAAATAACATGCAAAACCACGAGGAAAATGTATTAAATGAAGATTTCCGCCTTAGTGAGCTTAATAGTGCTCTACTAGAATTTAAAAAAAAACACTGATCCAGGGAAGGATGGCATTCATTCCAAGATGATAAGCAACCTTCCGGAAGTAATTATCAAAATGATCTTAGAACTATATAATGGAATGTGGAATAGAGGTATATTGCCTAGCTAATGGACTGAGGCTATTCAAATTCCGATATTAAAAAAAGGAAAAGATGCTTCAAACACTGTGTAAACTAATAGAGAGACTTGTGAAAAACAGACTCTCATGGTATATCGAGAGAGAGGATATTATTACTCCCATACAATCGGGATTTATGAAGAATAGAAGTACATCTGACCATTTAATTAAATTAGAAACAGATATTCAAGAAGGAATGGCAAATAAAGAACATACAGTTGTGATATTTCTTGACCTAGAGAAGGCGTACGACAGAGTATGGAGACAAGGCATAGTTTACGAATTATGTAATCAAGGTTTCACATGTAAGATTTTAAAATGGATTTATGCATTCATGTCTAACAGAGTGAATCATGTTAGAGTGGGAAACTACATATTATCAGAACAACAAAAATGTAATATAGGAATTTCCCCAATCGAGCATGATAAGCCCCTTAATTTTTAATTTCATGATCAATGATCTTAGACAAATTCAGGATACTGTAGAAATATCATTGTATGCTGATGACATAAATTATGTATTTAGTTTTCGCACAGAAATATGACTCATGTACAAACAAAGTTACAAGCGGCTCTAGGCTTAATTGAAAAATGGTGTGACAGATGGGGTATGCATCTCTTATCCTCCAAATCGAGAGCCGTATATTCGGCAGAAAGAAAAATATTGATTTATAGATAATTTGTATATAGTAAAAGTATTCAATGAGAAAAAGAATACAAATTCCTTGGAGTATGGTTCGACTCGAGATTGACGTGGAGTAAACATATAAATTAAATTTCAATAAGATGCAAAAAAAGACTTAATTTTATGAGGTGTATTGCTGGTACCAAATGGGGTAATAACTCGGAAATACTTCACTATGTTTATAAAGGTTTAATCCGCTCTGTGTTAGA
>JAVYIG010013746.1:0-20690 GCA_035222895.1 Strongylocentrotus droebachiensis
TACGCTCTACCTTCATTAAACCTCGAAACGCCCCCAAATACTTGGGGCGGGGCCTGTATCACGAGTATATACTAGTAGTGAGTTGGTTGAAGTACGGAGCCACGTACAAAAGTATAATCGATTACAATAGTTGTGGGGCCGATATCACGAGTATGCCTTCATAGAATAAAGGTTTTAAAGAAAATATTCACTTCTACTTTCAAAGGACCGACCCACTTGCTTTAAAAAATTGTAGAGAGTTATTATTATGTAATTTCTAGAAAAAATGTCAACCACATGATTTACAATGAGTCTAAATACATTGATTTGCCGAGTTGCTTCCTTTTATCAAATATACACGTAAAACAATGGGGGGACAGACTGTGCGGATAGTAAACCGCACGGATCGTCCCTCGGACGATCCGTGCGAGCAGAAAACCTGCATATTATGTCCGACGGACAAACGAAACTGGTAGGACAAACGGCGCGGTCACACCGGCCCTACTCAAATGGTAGTGACGGTAACGATGGATAAGGGAATAAGGAGGAAGGGATGCACATGCAGGCGCGTACGCAGGGGGGGGGGGGGGGGGGGGGTCGAACCCCCCCCCCCCTCAAATTGTTGTCAAGTTGTCAAGTTGGTCCTGATGTGTATAATGCGTAGACCAGGGGTTCTCACACTTTTTCTTTGACGGTCCAGAAGCGATTTCTATGAAAGCTGTAAGGTCCGAAATGACACTTGTATACTAAAGATAATGAGGCTTGTTTTTGGTCTATATCTGATCCAAGGAGAATTGTTACAGTTTTAAAAAAACCGAACCGCCAGTTCTTCTTGTTTAAATAGAGTTTCCTGAAAAATAACACCCAATATCCTGGAATTTGAAGGAATTTTCTTAAAACTTTCAAAATGCCTCTTACGTGGATTTCTTATTGGATGAATCGCTATGACGTTTTAATATATATTAATTATTGAGTGGGCTTATTTTGCTTTCTAATGGATCCATACAACATGGCAGAGCTTAAGGGGCCTGGCAGAGCCTTTTCAAGAGAGAAATTGTCTTTAGGAGAAAAAAAGAGGTTATTTCTAAAATGAAATGAAAGGGCTATTTGACTTTCAAGAGAGAAAATTGTCTATAAGAGAATAAGAGAGGTTATTTCTAAAATGAAATGAAAGGGCTCTTGTCAAATAGCCCTTTCATTTCATTTTTTCTCTCGAAATAAACTCTCTTTCTCTCTTATAGACAATTTTATGAGATGGAATCTTCAATCTGAAGCCTTTTTGTGCTCTTTGAAAATGGCACACTGAATGGGGGCAGTGCAATTTAAATTTCAAGGGATGGATTAGAGTTTTTATCGCTCTTGAAAGTCAAATAGCCCTTTCATTTCAGAAATAAGGCTCTCTTTCTCTCTTATAGACAATTTTATGAGATGGAATCTTCAATCTGAATGACAAACAATTTCTGCTTCCTATGGTAAGATGTGATCATAGTAGTATAAAATCTAGTTAAAAGTCAAATACAAATGTTCATGAAAACATGTATTTCTCCCTGTCGCCGTCCCCGTTCTCATTTGATGTTTTTAGTTTGAATGAAAATAATTCGAAAACTAGAAGAAGAAAAAGGGGGAAAGTAACAAGCACATTTACGGATTTAAAGCCTCCCCAAAATATATACTCTACCAAAGGGAACTAGCGCCTCTACTTGGTTTCGTAAACGTGGCCTTCGGTTCCAAGATCAGTGTTCTGTATCGCTTAGCCATCCCCCCTCATCTCGTTTTTCACCCCCCCCCCCCCCCTCCCCCAATCTGTTTCAATTTTTGGGTTTAATTCCTTCCTTTCGTATTTTATCTTCTTTTCTTAATCCTCCTCTTTTCACTCCATTTCCAATATCATTGCTACTTTAAATCTTTATTTTCCTTACCCCTTAACCATACTCTCTCCCTCTCCCCATCAACTCCTCCCTCTCGTCTTCAACCCTCATCATCTCCCCTTTCCTTCACCATTCGGTCTCTTTCACGCAATCTTTAATTCCCCCTTCTCTCTCTCTCTCTCTCTCTCTCTCTTCTTCGTCTTCTTTATTTCATCTCTTTCACTGTTTCCTCTTGTATTCCTATTTCTCCTCTTCAATATGTCTTTTTCACTCGGTATTTACTTTCTCTCTCTCCCTCTCTTCTAGGTACTAACATTTACCCTTTGATCATCATGCCCCTCCCCCTCAATCTCTCTCTCTTTCTCAATCGCTGTCCTCTTCATCTTCATTCCCTCCCACTCGTCTCCCCCGATCATCCTTTCTCACTCATCTCTTTTATTAATCTCTCTTCTCTTATAGTCCCATAATATAATCTATTCGCCCCTCCACCTCTCTCTCTCTCTCTCTCTCTCTCTCTCTCTCTCTCTCTCTCATCTTTCCCGTTAATAAGGGAGTTTACAGATAGCACATGGTACAAATGACCCCAAATATCCACAGATCTTTTACACATGGAGAAGTTCCACTTTGAGCATCTTAGAGTAATAACTGCCAAAGTCCTAGATGTGCTTCATGAATACCTTTTGTTTGCCCTCTTGAAAAGAATACTTCCACCTGCGTATCTTAGAATGTACCGTTGGTGCATAAATGAATAATGTTACATAACTTTCATGAGCGCATACCCAGTATTCATCTCTGGTGGGTTTTACCTTTTTGGTACAAATGACCTTTATCTGCCCATGCGCAGATTGTATCTGTAAACTCCCTTATTCCACTCAAAGGCAGAGGTAAGGATACGTAGAGTGTGAGGAATGAAGGGTGAGAGAGGGAAAGAGAGGCGGAGAGGAAAAGAGAAAAAAAGAGAGGCGGAGAAAAAAGGAGAGAGAAAGAGAGAGAGAGAAAGAGAGAGTGGAGAGAGAGAGAGAGAGAGAGACGTAGAAAGTGGGTGAAAAGGGTATTGCACTCCTTCGAAACAATCGTGTTACACCAAATTCATATTGTCATATATGCCCTTTGGTAAGGCATTAATTCTCATTACCAGGTCCCTCGGAGAGGACCTAAAGCCGTCGGCCGTCTGGTTGCTTACTTACAAGCATTTATGCTTTCTTACCAGTCAGTTAAAATGACCAGCACCATCACCATATTCTGACATTCATGATATAAAGTGCATTTGTATTATAAAGTGAATAGTCAAGATTTACATTTTACTTTTAATAGACAAAGAATATAATGAAAATCATATTTTTTCTAACGTGCAACTCCACATTACATATTTAATACCGAAGCAAAGGAACATTAAAAAAGAAAAAAGAAAAGAGAAGTAAATACCTGGTGAATAGTGAATACACAACCGTAAAATAAAACGAGAACACAAAAATGGTAAATCTAGGCCCCCCTACTAGAAAATATTTTGAAAACATTTTAACACAACCTAATCCTCGATATTGCAAATTAACTAATGCCAATTGATCCCAATAGTAAAGTCCAAGAAGTGCAGGTATATATTTACACATGATGCACATAAAATAATTTACATTAATTTTCGTCTCTGTGCGTTCGGTCAAAGAAATACATGGGGCATAAACAGAAACTTTCTCCACTTACACATTAAACAATTATTACTTTCCTCAAAACCTTTCAATATTATGAAACATATAAAATATGAATATAAAATTTAGCACGAAGAACGTTGAAATTTAAACTGTTGCATTATTGAACCTTATATATTACCACAAGGCCTAACACTCTAAACATCATTAAACTTGCACATGGTTTTCATTCCTTATGGTAGTAACAGGACTACTCACATGGGTGTCGATCCTTACGTAATACCTATTGTTCAGGGGGGGATGAATGAATAGATCATCCCCCCCCCCCCTGAACAATAGGTATCAATTACAGATCGACACCCATGACTACTCATCAACATAAACGGAGTCGAGCTTAAACTTTATTTGAACTGTTGATGGCATCCAAAGGAATCAATGATATATATTGATATAGTGGGGGGGGGGGGGGGGGGGTGGAAAGCAGCTGATGATTGGGGGGGGGGGGGGAGATCAAGAACAAGAGAGAAGAAATGATGTTGGGGAGAACAAAGTGAAATGAAGAGGATATTATAGGATCCTAGCCCTAAACATTGCCTAATTCATATGACCTTCTTCCTTTTGTATTCCATTTACCTTCACTGTAGCAAGACCAGTGCCCCTCCCCCATGATACCAGTGCCTCCTCAATGAGTCGTAACACTTTAACAATGAAAGGATATGGAAGTGAAAAGAATTCTATACAAAATATAACCTCGTTACAGTACACCTAATAAGTACAAAGTCCACTTTAAAAAGTAAATCCACACTACAAGTAGTAATTATCTATAGTATAGCTCAGCTGTGGTCGAATTGAGTTATTTAATTATTGTACAGGTAGTTGTGAGTATTCGAAAACAACCAATTCCATAATATGTGTATAAGCCTTTCAGTGGGATCGGAAGCATATAAAATAGCATGAAACAATTCACAGTAGATACACATTAAAAAAACTCATGAAATTCACCTGAGTAGTGGGTATAAATAACGATGGCAATATGAAAGATATAATAAATCCTTGCCAATCAATGCATCCACTTTCGGCAAAGGCGCAAAATGATTGTTGGTATATCACAGACTACAAGACTACAAACATTTCAAGTTTCACACCCTTCATGAGCTTCCTCTTCTTCTTTTTCTTTCCCTTTTCTTTGTAATATTCTTCTCTCTTCTTCTTCTTTCTCTCTCTCTCTCTCTCTTAATAAAAGTGCATTGCATTGGCTGAGTGTGTTTGCAAGATATTTGAAACTGTTCCGTAATATCTTTTTTTTTTACTGTATTTTTTTTTATTTCATTAAATTATATGTTAATGGGCCCTATTTACAAGCTTTACTTCTCAAGGGTCCATAACCTGTCATTATATTCTCTTCTTCTCTTCCTTCCCTTTTCTTTGTAATATTCTTCTCTCTTCTTCTTCTTCTCTCTCTCTCTCTCTCTCTCTCTTAATAAAAGTGCATTGCATTGGCTGAGTGTGTTTGCAAGATATTTTAGACTGTTCCGTAATATCTTCTTTTTGTTTTACTGTATTTTTTTATTTCTTTAAATTATATGTTAATGGGCCCCATTTACAAGCTTTGCTTCTCAGGGGTCCATAACCTGTCAGTATATTGTAATTGTACCAGTACCAGTATGATTGTAAATTGTTTTTAATGATTGGTTGAATAAATTGAATTGAATTGAAGTAACAACTAGTCTCCATACCTCATGTAAAAGTCAATGTAAAAAGGAGTAATGTGTTTGGATGAATACAACATCACCAATCCTTTATCACTAGCCAACTAGCTGGACCTCGGGCTGGACTTATGCCGAAATGAGTTATATATTCAAGGTTGATCAGAATGAGAAATGGCAGAAAAAAATGTCAGAGGTAAAAACATCAGAGGTAGAAATGTTGAAGTAAATATATCAGAGGTAAAAATGTCTGAGGTTAAAATATCAAAGGTAAAAATGTCAGACGTAAAAATGCCTGAGGTTAAAATGTCAAAGGTAAAAATGTCAGAGTTAAAATTGCCGGAGGATAATGTTTACCTCTGGCATTTTACACCAAACCAGCTGATCCTCCTTGCTCAGTCGCTCCATTCTATTACATTTTGCATCAGAGGACAATCAGTATAGAGATATAGGCCTAATGTGAAGATACGTTTAACACAAATCATCCATATCCTGAATAGTACCATTCTATCCATATCTTACAATTGTGCTTCAAAATAAGCTTACCAGAAAGATAAGCCTACAAAATAATATAAGACCTGGGTCTACATGTGTTCAAAGAAGAGGTTTTGTTCCCAATTTTCTTCATTCTTTTCTTGCAAAAGAATCTCATGTCTCTTTGCAGCCAAGAAGCAATCTATAAACTCTTCCCCAAGAGCTGAAGTAATGACATCATCCATCTGGAGCGTTTCCATAGCTTCCTTCATATTGGTTGGGACGTTTGCAGTGCCCGGTGGGATGTGCGCTGGGTTGTATGCATTGTCTATGTCTTTTACACAGGGTGGCAATGGGAGCTTCCTGTTGATACCGTCCATACCGGCAGCCACTGTAGCAGCTAGGGCGATGTAAGGGTTGCAGCCACTGGCCCCCAGTCGGTTCTCAAGGTAGGTACCCTCTTTGCCATTGAGTTTCACTCGTACAGCACATGAGCGATTATCTATGCCCCATGTTGCATTGAATGGAGTACAGGCGTCGAGGTATCGCTTCAGGCAATTGATGGTTGGTCCCATTAGCAGAGAGATGGCTGGGGTGTGCTCAAGGAGGCCTGCAACCCAGTGTTCGCCGACCAGTGTCAGACCTGTATGACTGCTGGCATCGTAGAGGAGAGGCGTGTTTCCTTGAACATCCCATAAAGAATGACAGAAATGACAACCTGATCCACTCACGTCAGGGTAAGGTTTGGACATAAAGGTGGCTATGAAGCCATTCTTTACAGCCATCTCTTTGATCCCAGTCTTGTAAGTATGGGCGTTGTCTGCTGATCGGATCCCAAACGCTGGTTTGTAGGTGATCTCTAATTGCCCAGGGCCGTATTCAGTCTCTGCACATTCAACGTCGACACCAGCACCTGCTAATCCATCCACAAAAGTATACACTATATCTTCACATGCAGCCAGGCGAATCGTAGACCTGACGTTGACCACATCATCGATGGTCTTCCGAGATTCCTTCTCAACTAAATAGAACTCATGCTCATGCGCTGACAACAAAGAATATCCCATCTCGTTCAGCTTGTCCAGTTGTCTCCTTGCAACCACCCTTGGTTGGGCCTCAACTAACTTTCCTTTGTACGTTGGCTCAATCAAAATCCGAGCTGTTCTCTTGCTCCAAGGCAGCACTTGGTAGGTATCAAGGTCTGGGAAACACACAGCATCAAACTTACCTACACCTGCAGAATAAACGCTATTCCCAATGAAGTTAGTCTGGGGATCATATCCTAGATGGCCTTTAAAGTGAAGTCCTTTCACTGCTTTCTCCTTGAAATGTCGGGCGGGGATCGTCTTGGATCTGGCAATGCCATACAGATCAGTCTGCTCAAACCTTACAAAGGCAATATCATCAGCTTCGAAACTTGAGACGATCTTCTGAACATCCATCGTTCTTTAGAAGGCTGCAAAATGATATGTAAAATTAAAGAAACTAATTACCGGTATCTTACATTAATGTGCAGTTGGAATATTCAATGATAATGTATTATCACAATGTGCTTTACCGGACTTTGACCGATTTAAAAGTGCTTTTTATGAGAAGAAATTTATTTAAAAAAAGAGTCCACTAGCGAACTCAGAAGCCACTGTGCAATATTCGTCGGTTGTGGGAAGGTGTGATTTCGGACGCATTTTACTGGTTTAAAAGTTCTGTTTATGTGTGCTCTTTATCTAGAATTTAAGGCACAATTTTAAGAAGTTGGGCCCCATAGGGTCTATTATACGAAATACAAAATTTGTTTGTGGTTGATTTTTTTTTTTTTTTTTTTTTTTTGGGGGGGGGGCGTGTGAGAAGTTAAGGGTCAACAACCTAAGCACACCTTGTTCATTCGAAAGATTTTATCATAATACATAGTACTTCAGAGGTGTTATTTTTTAATTTGTAGCGAACACCCCTAAATCGGAGGGGGCGTCCAAAAAAGAGGCCCTTTTGACGAATAATAGTAATTTGCGAATGGTATTTTGAGGTAACATTAAATCACCATGAATTTGGTGTTATGTGAAAAATAATTAAATTATCTATATTTTGATACCAATGTCAACGGGATTGGGACTAATTAACATCGAAAATTTAAGTAAAACACATGATTTTTTGGAGATTTTTTTCGAAATTATAGTGAATTTTATCAAAAACCGTTATTTTCCATATATCAAAATCGGAGAGGTGCCCTTTTTCGATGCTTTCCAGGAATATGCCCATGTCATGGGTGTCGATCTGTAACTGATACCTATTCATCGGGGGGGGGGGGTGATCTATTCATTCATCCCCCCCTGATGAATAGGTATTACCTAAGGATCGACACCCATGGCCCATTTACAGGGAAAATATCCTTTTTAGTGTTATAGCAACTCAAAGTTATTGATTTGATTTCCACAAAAACGACATTTTCCCCCACATTTGTATTAACTGTATGCATATACGTGTATTGGTTTATTGAGGACGTGTTTGGTGGTTTTACATCGAGTTTTAAAGATAACTTTTAAGTAGAACCTTCAATCACCATTAGATTTAGTGCCAAAAGATGTGTCGTGGTCGAGTGAATATGTCACCGGACTGTGGATCACAAGGTCCGCGGTTCAAGTGGTAGCAGGTGGTAGTGGAGAAAGTTCATTTGCTGCATTTATCCATCATTTTCTTCAAAATTAGGAACCTTTTGCATTATAATCGTGTCTTGGTGATTAAAATCTCAGACTCCTTATGATGTGGGAAGGGATTCTTTTTTCAAAATGAAAAATATTGTGCATCATAACTTGTCTGGAAAAAAATCCTTAAAGTTGATACTCTAAGCAAATAAATGTCCCTTAATTTGTTACCTACGGCAAGTATATGTTATTTTTAAGTTTTTCAATTACTTAGTATATCACAAACAAATTCTGTCTACTCGAAATCCTCAATTGAAATGTCTAAAATATCCGCCTCTCTTTGCATAGAAAATCAGTCACGACGCTGGTCTACTATTTATGACCTCACGTCCGGGAGAGAGTATATTCACGTACCCGGATGTTCCATAGCAAACATGTGCAGAGTGATACGATTTTCTGCATATTTTTGTTTCAAAGGCTGAAAAGTCTAATAAATCATAATTCTATGTACAATTCTTTACCTTCCCCTAGTACTTCATAGTATTAATATCAATTCCCCTTTTAAAAATTATGACCGTACATGCCAACGATGTGCTATTAGTCGATTTTTTCACCATGTAATTTTTGTTTTGGTGTTGAAATCGGCCCAGGCACGGAGTGAACAGTAGCTGTCTACCCATGCACAGTTCATTACCATACACTACAGCGATCTCCCGATGGTTTCTTCTTCCTTTTTCCCATGTCTTTCGCCTTCCTTGGCCCTGAACATCCTTCATCTACCAATTCTGACACCCTATAGTCAGGAGCAAGTCTTTGTTAGTTGTTTTTCTTAGCTGGCAACGTCGCTTTCATTCTCTTGCAATTGCCGATAAACATATAACTAGCGCACGTACGTTCCATCACAAGCAAGCAGCGCCTAGAGCAGCGGCTTGGTCTTACCTCCCGATTCTGCTCGCTCCACGAACGTTCATGCAAGAGCCGCATCACTCGCCAAAATCGAAGCGCGCTTGCATGATCTCGTTCAAGTTTGATATTTTACAACATAAAATGTTTAACTGGCACTGTATCCTTTTTTGAGGCAGTCACACACATCTATGATATACTATCATAGTTCTAGACCTATTCGTTTTACAAAACTGCTCATGTACATCTGATGACAATAATCCGCCTATTCATAAGTGCACGATTTAACTTTAATTCCTAAGCAGTAAACTCGTCTTAAATCTCTACCAAATAGGTGAATATGAGGATATAAAAAGAAATCAGCGACTGGAAAATGTTGCTTCGTTATTCTTCATTCAAATGAAAACAGAAAATCCATCAAATATACTCCTTAACAACAACAAATCTAAGCTCTGACAGGATAGCATTTACGTAGGGATATCACTGCCATTCACTCTCACTGAGCCCATGACTCCCGTTCGTGACGTCACGGATAGAGGCCCGACTCTACGTGCACTTCCGGGTTTCAGACTTAGATATTTTGGTAGAGTTTACTCGAATAAATTCATTATTCTAAACTTGTTTTGTCGAGTGGACACCATTTGGTGTTATTATGGGGGTTAAAAGCTTTCTATTTATGTAATTATCTCAGTATTTGGGATTGTCTTAGAGTATCAACTTTAACACCGTTCCCATAATCATGATAGACCTGTAAACAGGGTCTTCTTTCAATTTCTTCAAATTTTATTTGGTTCATTGGCTGATTTAAATGAGCAATGGGATTTTCTGAATTTAAAAAAAAAATCAAAATACATTGTTCTCGGCATCCCCTTCATTTTCTGAGTATCCTCCAAACTGCTCTTAAAGTTACAACATGGAATGCATCATAGCAAGTCTACACAAGGTAGATATACATAATATACCCATGTATGTGCCTCCATTCCCTTTTTTGGCTGGCGTTCTGGACAGCCAGCATAATATTATAAATGCCAATATCTTGTCAGCAAACTATGTTCGCATCAGCTCCTATCCAAATGTTATAGCGATGCTATAGAACAGGGGTTCTCAAACATTTTCTTTGACGGTCCAGATGTAATTAAAGTCCGAAACATGGGATGCCTTTCGCCTGAAAATTGTTAAGGTAGATCGCATACTTCAACTTAAGATGAACAATGTACAATATGATTGCTGGAAAGCTGGGCACGACTCAAGCATTACTCAATTTTATTTCAGACTTAAACAATCTAATCCTAAATTTTACAGTAATGACACTTGTATACTGAAGATAATGAGGCTTGTTTTAGGTCTATATCTGATCAAAGGAGAATCGTTACAGAGCCGCCAGTGCACCCAATTTGAAGGAATTTGAAGGAATTTTCTTAGAACTCTCAAAATGCTCCTTACATGGATTTTCTATTCGGATAAATTGCTATGACGTTTGAATATATATATACATTATGGGTATATGTATATGAACTATTTAGTGGGCTTATTTTACTTTCTAATGGATCCATACAACATGGCAGAGCTTTAGGGTCTGACAAAGCCCCTGCCGGGGGTTCCAGGCGGAGCCCCAGGACCCTCTCGAGTTTTAGCAATTTAGAACCTTTTAGATGACCGTCTTGAGTTATGGAAACTCACACTCTCTCCTAGGGACAATTTTATACAACAGCGGGTTATCCTTTCTTCGCTGCAGACAGCAAGAAATTGTGTAAATGATAAAACCAAAGTCCACAGGAGTGGTTGTTAAAAGCTTAACCCCCATTTAACTGTCTTGGGTGCCACTCTTATCTTTATTAATGGGGTCCATCGCTTGATGTTTATAATGCACTGCCCATTATCTCCTCTTTTTGAAGACCAAACTTCTGGTCAAGAATGGTAAAAGAAGCCATCTGAATAAAAAGGATTAATCCTCCACTGAATAGGGATTCTTGCTTTGCATTGTTACCTTTCTTCGCTCTAGTGATCTCGAGGCACCAGACAGCAAGAAATTGTGTAACTGATAAAAGGTCCGCGGGAGTGGTAGTAAGAAGCTTTAACTACATAAAACTCAAACTCTCTTCAATTGTATACAACAAAAGGTCGTCTTAGGAACCACTTATATATTTACGCATGGTGTGTAGGCAGGGGGGTCTCCATAGGGGGGGGGGGTGTGGGGGATGCGACACCCCCTACCTGTCAGAATTTGTCGGTAAAATTGCGCTGCCGTCGGGAAAAAAGAGAAAAAGGGGAGGGGAAAAAAAGAGGGAATGGGAAAGAAAAGAAAAAAAAATTAAAGAAAAGAAAGAGAAAAAAGAAAAAGAGGGAGGAGAGAAAAGAAAGGAAAAAAAAGAAAAGAAAGAGAAGGAAAAAAAGAAGAAAAAAAGGAGAAAAGGAAAACAAAAGAAACGGGGGATGAAAAAGAGGAGAGAGAGAGGGGAGGTAAGAGGCTGAGAGTGGAGGAGTGTAAGTAAAAGAGAGAGGGGGTTTGTTGGGTGGAGTCGTCTCGTCGAGGGAGCAAGAAAGACACGGGTAAATATGTTGCTGTGTCGGGTCAGCTGTGTATTCTTGCTCGATCCTCGTGTATTATTTCAATGCAGGATTTTGAAGTCGGTGAGATGTATATTGTCGGTCGGCCGACAAGTTTTTTTCCCTACGAACTGTGACTTGTGACTTCAAGAGTGACTACAACTACAATACTTGTATTTTCTGGTAGTTTCACTTTCCTATATATCAGCTAAAGAAATCCGAGGTTTAAAATTTTCGGGGAAACTGAATTCAAACAAGGATTAAGAGTCAACAACGTTACAACGAATCGTCTTCCTTTCTCTATATTTTGATGAAACGCCAAAAAATTTCGCGCTTTGCGCGGGAGGGGAAAACTTCATTAAGACGAGTCGAGAACAGTACAACGAATCGTTTGCTTTCTCTCATAATTTAAGGAAACGTCTAAGCTTCCGCGCTTCGCGCGGGAGGCCTATCACCCATTACCCCCCTAATGAGCGCTCGTTAAGTGATTCGCTTGCTCACTACCGCCCCGCCCTTAAATAAGCTCCTAACTCCGCGCCTGCATTAAAATATATAGCTATGATGCTGACTGAGTTGACGAAATAATTCGTATATTTATGTCGTCGAGGAAAATGACCATTTGCGAATACGCAAGTACTATAGATAGTCCATAGGAAAAACAATTTAGCCTTCGGCCTCGGGTTTATAGGGTTAAATTTGTAGATATTGGGACATTTAATTCTGTCGGTAATGGGTGGCTAGTTTTGTCGGTAATCGATGGCCTCTACACCACCCACAGAAAAAGGTCTAGCGACGCCCCTGCATGTACTATATAAGAGTTGTGGTGATGCAGATTTTTCTTCTACCACCCCCCCCCCCCCCCCCCCACTCATTTGATACGCTACTGCCCTGGAAGGTGAGACCCCTGGAATGTTTGCCCATCCAATCCCAAACTGCTTCCGGCGCGCCTGTTCCTTCCAGGTATACCCATTTACCTCAGCTGGGTGGAGTGACGTCAGTGCCGTACGTGGCAGGGATTCGAACCCCATACATACCACGTGGTCAACACACAGGAGACTTACCCTCTGCACCTCTTGCTAATACCGGCCTTGGGCTTATTGTTCCTTTTATATTCATATCACACACTAATTTCCAGCTGTTTCACGATGAGAGCCTGGGAAATAAATGATGATTTTAATTTAAGGTTAATTACAATTGCTGGCGACTCTAATTACATAATGAAAGAAAAACAGATTGTAGGATAGAGTGCCAGCTGGGAGTAAGCAAAGCTTTATATCAAAGTGTCACTCGTAAGAGTGGCTGAAAATGGCAGGTCATGTTATTTTTAGTACCAGCAAGACATACATGTAATGGCCGTAAAAAGGTGAAAATAATATAGGGGTATGTGATGCGATATTTAAGCTTAATTGCAATTGAAAAAAGCCTCCAATTTCATATGTAAAAAATAAAGATTATAGGATGGAGTGCCAGCTGGGAATAAGCAAAGCTTATCAAAGTGTCACTCGTGAGAGTCGTTGAAAATGGCAGGTCATGTTAGTACCAGCAGGGGCGTCTCCAAAGGGGGGGGGGGTGTGGGGGTGCGACACCCCCCCCCCCCCACCCCCCACCTGTCAGGATATTGTCGGTAAAATTGCGCTGCCGTCGGGAAAAAAGAGAAAAGGGGGAGGGGAAAAAGAGAGGGAAAGGGAAAGAAAAGAAAAAAAGCAGAGGCGGCGATTTCTTTTCATGACCAGGAGGACGAAATGCGAGGGACGAGGGGACAGTGGCGTAATGAGCAAAAACCTTTGGGGGTCAGAAAAAAATCCGCATCACCACCACTCTTACATGTTACGCAGGCCCTGTGAACGTTTTTCAAAGTGTGGGGGGGGGGGGGGCTAAAGTATTTTCGATCACGTAGAGCAAAGCAAAGCGAAGTGGAGCGTAAATTGGCGTGGGGTCCAGAGGCAAAGCTCCGGTGTGTGTCAAGGGGCGGAGCCTCATGAAGCTCAGGGGTTTTAGGCATTTAATTACGGTCAGAAGAGCATATTTTGATACATTTTGACACTGGCGTGCAGGTCTCCGACCCAGAAGCTCAGGGGTTTTAGGCATTACATTACGATCAGATGAGCATCCAGGGGTCGCCTTAGGGCACGTGGTGGGGTCCAGGGGGCAGAGCCCCTGGAAGCTCATTCGTTTTAGGCATTTAATTACGGTCAGATGAGCAACCTGGGGCCCGACTTAGGGCCCTTGGTTGGGTCCAGGGGCAGAGCCCCCGGAAGCTCAGGGAAAAGTCATACCATTTCAACAACATTTGTAAATCTCTAGTAACGAATTTGAAATAAACCACGTTTGAATTTCATTTGGGGGAACTACCCCCAAAGCCCCCCCCCCCCCCCCCCCCATCAGTGCAAGTGCGAGGGAGCATAGTGAATGAGAGGGGCGAAGGTGACGGAAGTGACTACCCTCTCACAGGTTTTTGAAGTTTTGTTGTATTAAAAAATTACATTGCTTAAGCCTCGGTCACAAATTCCATTACGAACTGCTACGAACGCCGTACGAACGATTTTCAGACAATGGAAATTCGGGAAGACAATGGAAAAAAAAGGAGGTTCGTACGAAATTATCGTTCGCACGAACCTTTATGACCGTAGCATTAGCAAAACTATAGTATAAAAACAAACAATATCTTTTTTTTTACACTTCAATCTTTTCGGTATTTACTTGTACATTTTGAAGGATATTATGCGAGGGAGCGTAGCTCCCGAGTGAGAAGATTTTTGCATTTTTATTTGTCTAAACGCTGCACTCTTGGGCCCTCCAGAGCCTGGAAGTGTGTTACAGTCTTTAGTCAGTATTTGCTATACATTTTTTTTGTGTGCACTTTTTCAAATTTTGAGGGGCGGACGATCCCCCCCTAAAAACCTGTGAGGATATTGTCGGTAAAATTGCGCTGCCGTCGGGAAAAAAGAGAAAAGGGGGAGGGGAAAAAGAGAGGGAAGGGGAAAGAAAAGAAAAAAAGAAAAGGAAAAGAAAATAAAGAAAGGAAAAGAAAGGAAAGAAAGGAAAAGAAAGGAAAGAAAAGAGAAGAGAAGAAAAATAGAGACAAAAAAAAAAGAGAGGAAAAGGAAGAAAAGAAAAAAAAGGAAAAAAAAGAAGAAAAAAGAGAAAAGGGAAACAAAAGAAACAGGGGATGAAATAGAGGAGAGAGAGAGAGGGGAGTAAGAGCCTGAGAGAGGAGGAGTGGGAGTAAGAGAGAGAGGGGTTGGAGTCGTCTCGTCGAGGGAGCAAGAAAGACACGGGTACATAATTATGTTGCTGTGTCGGGTCAGCTGTGTCGGTATTCTTGCTCGATCCTCGTGAACTATATCAATGTTTGAAGTCGGTGAGATGTATTGTCGGTCGGCCGACAAGTTTTTTTCCCTATACGAATTGTGACTTTTTATCCGCTGTGATGACTTCGAGAGTGACTACAACTACATTACTTGTATTTTCTCGAAGTTTCACTTTCCTATAATATCAGCTAAAGAAATCAGAGGTTCACATTTTCAGGGGAGCTAAATTCAAACAAAGATTAAGAGTCAACAACGGTACGACGAATCGTCTTCCTTTCTCTATATTTTGATGAAACGCCAAAAATTCCGCGCTTCGCGTGGGAGGGGAACACTTCATTTAGACGAGTCGAGAACGGTACATCGCCAATCGTCTTCTTTCTCTAATAATTTAAGGAAACGTCTAAGCTTCCGCGATTCGCGCGGGAGGGGGAGTAACTGAATTAAGACGAGTCGAGAACGGTACATCGCCAATCGTCTTCTTTCTCTAATAATTTAAGGAAACGTCTAAGCTTCCGCGATTCGCGCGGGAGGGGGAACAACTGAATTTAGATAAAAATTAAGAGTCGAGAACAGTAAAACGAATCGTTTGCTTTCTCTCCTAATTTAAGGAAATGTCAAAGCTTCCGCGCTTCGCGCGAGAGGGGGAAACTGAATTCAGATGAATAGGGCTTATAAGAGTCGAAAACGGTGCAACGAATCTTCTGCTTTTTCTAATAATTTACTGAAACGTCAAAACTTCCGCGCTTCGAACGGGAGGGCTTAACTTCATTCAGACAAAGATTAAGAGTCGAGAACAGTACACCGAATCGTCTGCTTTTTCTCATAATTTAATGAAACGTCGAAGCTTCCGCGCTTTGCGCGGGAGGGGGAGAAACTGAATTCAGACAAGGATTAACAGTCGAAAACGGTACAGCAAATCGTCTTCTTTTTATAATAATTTAATGAAACGTTAAAGCTTTCGTGCTTCGCGCGGGAGGGGGGGGGAAACGTCAATCAGACAAGGGTTAACAGTCGAGAACGGTGCAATAAATCGCCTTCTTTTCCTAATAATTTAAGGAAACGTCTAAGCTTCCGCGCTTCGCGCGGTGGCCTATCAACCACACCGATCTTTAAATCGTCTTTTTTTCCTAAAAATTTAAGGAAACGTCTAAGCTTCCGCGATTTGCGCGGGAGGGGGAATAACTGAATTTAGATAAGAATTAAGAGTCGAGAACAGTAAAAAGATTCGTATGCTTTCTCTCATAATTTAAGGAAACGTCAAAGCTTCTGCGCTTCGCGTGGGAGGAGGGAAACTGAATTCAGATAAGGATTAAGAGTCGAGAACAGTACAACGAATCGTTTGCTTTCTCTCCTAATTTAAGGAAATGTCAAAGCTTCCGCGCTTCGCGCGGGAGGGGGAAACTGAATTCAGATGAATAGGGCCTAATAAGAGTCGAAAACGGTGCAACGAATCGTCTGCTTTTTCTAATAATTTACTGAAACGTCAAAACTTCCGCGCTTCGCGTGGGAGGGCGTAACTTCATTCAGACAAAGATTAAGAGTCGAGAACAGTACACCGAATCGTCTGCTTTTTCTCATAATTTAATGAAACGTCGAAGCTTCCGCGCTTTGCGCGGGAGGGGAGGAACTGAATTCAGACAAGGATTAACAGTCGAGAACGGTACAGCGAATCGTCTTCTTTTTATTATAATTTAATGAAACGTTAAAGCTTTCGCGCTTCGCGCGGGAGGGGGGGGGGGCGTCAATCAGACAAGGATTAACAGTCGAGAACGGTGCAATAAATCGCCTTCTTTTCCTAATAATTTAAGGAAACGTCTAAGCTTCCGCGCTTCGCGCGGTGGCCTATCAACCACACCGCTCTTTAAGTGATTTGCTTGCTCAGTACCGCTCTCCCCAAATTGAGATCCTAGCTCCGCGCCGGCATTAAAATATATATAGCTATGATGCTAACTAAGTGGACGAAATAATTCGTATATTTATGTCGCCGAGGAAAATGACCATTTGCGCATACGCAAGTACTACAGATAGTCCATAGGAAAAACAATTTAGCCTTCGGCCTCGGGTTTATAGGGCTAAATTTGTAGATATTGGGACATTTAATTTTGTCGGTAATGGTGGCTAGTTTTGTCGGTAATCGTTGGCCTCTACACCTCCCCACTGCAAAAGGTCTAGCGACGCCCCTGTGTGTAGTGGGAGAGCCGTTGCCGGGAGTCTTGGGCGGAGTCCCAGGAAGTTCCTAAATTTAAAAAAAGAATACGAAGTTCAAAATACTCGTCACGAGCGATAGAAGTTGTAATTTCCTCCTTGAAAGTCACATAGCCCCTTTCCATTTCAATTAAGAAATGTCCTCTATTTCTCTCTTAGTATAAAGACAATTTTATAAAACTTTTGTTTTCGTATTGTTGTACGTTCGTCCGCAGACTTCTTAGGCACATGTCGAGCCAACTCATCGGAAATTTAATCTGTAAGTGTAAATTTAAGTTTCATGCTCTTCCTTTTTTCCCTCCTCTCTCTCTTCATCTCTCTGCAGTCACTCTCCTTTTCCTCCATCCTCTATCTTCTTCTCTTTCACATTATTCTCTTTTCTTTTCTCATTTTGTTCTTCCATCATTCTCTCCTTTTCCCATCTCCATTTTTTAGGTCACCAACAAAGGAGGGCCGCGGCTGATTCGCCCCTCCCCCGGATCAGGCAGTGGTTTATACGTTGATGCAGGCAACACGCGTAACTTGCGCTGGGATTTGTTTTCCATCCTATTTAATACGTTGCCGACCTGTTACTCGGAGTAGCAATTTTTATTTCATTAGCATATCTTTTCTTTACTTCCCTCTTCTCTTTCATTTTCCTCTCTTCTTCTCTTTTTCTTTTTCTTCATTTCTTTCTTTTTTAAGACCTCCACCTGGAACCGCCACTGTACCTAGAGCTCAAAGTTTTCTTTAAATATACTTTAAAATTCCTTGACACTAAAAAAACTTGGTATTTTCCTAAAAGCTTATCTGTACTAGTTTATAGGAGGGATTATAACACCCTGCAAGGTCACTGGACAGGTGGTTATCTCATCAACTCGGCTCTCAATTAATATAAGAAAAAGAGGATCATGGGGGACCAATGGTCACCGATTAGGCATTATTTCCTATATAGAGGGAGCAAGTAGCTACTAGTATAGGACAGTGTGGCTTTAAAGCGACTCAGTAACATTGATGAAGGTTGATGAAAAAACTGCGTAACTTTTGTATAAAATGTTAGGCCTACTACTGTACCTACCCTGTAACACTGGTTAACACCCTCTAACAGTAAATTCTCCTAATCATTTTTGAATTTTCATAACCGTTTTTCCATGAAAATACACTCGGACAGGCTGAAATGGTATATGTTACACAGGCCTACTATGCCTGCGCCGGTTCAATTAATTAAGATTAGTAAACACGGAGATCCATTAAAATACATAAGTCTGAAACATATATTTTGTGCCAAAGATTCCAAAGAGGTATTTATTAGTATTCAGTGTCAAAGGTACACCGATAATAAATTCCCAGTGTGACAACTGGCATATCGATTTCAAACAACAATATTACAAAACAGCTACATGCAAAGCTTTACAATGGGTTGTACATGTACACAATAAATGATATAGAAGGAGCAAAGTAACCTACAACACTGTGCAATAGAGAAAATATCAAGGAATAGAAGGAAAGAATACATGTTCATATAAAGTACAAAAGATAAAAACACGAGTCGTTCGTCAATAAGCACTAAATACATCGATCAGGCGGAATGCGTTGCCTGAACAGCAGTCCCAACTCTTATACCGAGGGAAATTGAACTGGAACCATGGTGGAATGCTGTTAAGAAACAAAATCAAGGCAGCTCTTAAAAAGCTGCGACTTGTAACTTCTGGGGGAAGTTACATCACACGTCTATTTGCCTTGAAGTCTAAACTTGCTCTCCTACTTAATCAATAAGAAATCTCCTTTATGCAACACAGGGTGCGTTTAATCGACACTTTTTTCACCCTAGAATCATGGTTTCTAAAGACGTTTAGTTTAAAACGCAATGCGTTCAAGCGATTTTTTTCTCTTTTTGTCTTTCCTTATGTTATTCTTTGTTTCTTCCTTCTATTCTTATGTTATTCTTTGTTTTTTTTCCTTCTATCACCTTCTCTTATGTAATTCTTTATTTCTTATAATTTTATCACTTTCTCTTTTGTTATTCTTTGTTCTTCCTTCTATTCTTATGTTAATCTTTGTTTTTTTCCTTCTATCAGCTTTTCTTATGTAACTCTTTGTTTTTATAATTCTATCACTTTCTCTTTTGTTATTCTTTGTTTCTTCTTTCTATTCTTATGTTAATCTTTGTTTTTTTCCTTCACTCACATTCTCTTATGTTATTCTTTGTTTTAATCATTCTATCACATTCTCTTTTTGTCTTTCATTATTCTTTGTTTCTTCCTTTTATTCTTATGTTATTCTTTGTTTTTTCCTTCTATCACCTTCTCTTATGTTATTCTTTGTTTTTATCATTCTATCACTTTCTCTTTTGTTATTCTTTGTTTCTTCCTTCTATTCTTATGTTATCTTTGTTTTTTTCCTTCTATCAGCTTTTGTAATGTAATTCTGTGTTTTAAGCATTCTATCACTTTCTCTTTGTGTCCTTTCCTTATGTTATTTTTTGTTTTTATAATTCTATCATTTACTTTCTCTTTTGTTATTCTTTGTTTCTTCCTTCTATTCTTATGTTAATCTTCGTTTTTTTCCTTCTATCACCTTCTCTTATGTTATTCTTTTTTTTTATAATTCTATCACTTTCTCTTATGTTATTCTTTGTTTCAATCATTCTATCACTTTCTCTATACTTCCTGGGTGTGACCTTGTTTTTTGTAATGGCGTTTTGATTTGTGATTCATGTTTGTGATTCTAGCTTCGAAAATTCGATTGAACGCACCACAGCAATTCAACAAGAGTATTTATCGTCTCACAAAGTTAGTTATTGGGCTATCACTAAACTATCTAATGATGAGTATTTTACAATGACTGAAATAACTATAAATATGTCTGGCTTGTGGAAGGTAGTATCTTGATTCATACACAGTCACAACCATCTTGTATCAAAGGTCAATGGATAAACACATTAAAATATAATACAATGAGTTTCCAACGCAAGGAGAATAACACTAAACAATATCATACAATTAATGCAAATTGCATGAGGAACTTGTGATATCTCTATAATTTACTAGAATAGAACATGAATATACTTTTAGGAAGGTGAGTGTTCGCTTACCTGTTAAGAAACAAAATCAAGGCAGGTCTTAAAAAGCTGGCGACATAGTCACACGTCTATCTGCCTTGAAGTCTAAACTTGCTCTCAACGAGAAAGCCAATCTTCTTCCCAAACCAGGCAAACAACCCCACTATTCCCTATCCCAAAGACAAAGGAGTACCAGCAAATGTATCCACTGGTCATTCATGAATTATTACGAATAAAGGAAGGTGTCTGGGTTTAAGACATAAACAAGGCCTAAAGAATATGGGTCTCTTTGTTCCCATCTCTTTGTTTCACCAGTGGCATATACCAAAGAGGTGATCTTAATAGAAACATAGTTTAAATGTACAATTTAAATAG
>JAVYIG010013746.1:20890-45519 GCA_035222895.1 Strongylocentrotus droebachiensis
ACAAGATGGTTGTGACTGTGTATGAATCAAGATACTACCTTCCACAAAGCCAGACATATTTATAGTTATTTCAGTCATTGTAAAATACTCATCATTAGATAGTTTAGTGATAGCCCAATAACTACTTGTGAGACGATAAATACTCTTGTTGAATTGCTGTGGGTGCGTTCAATCGAATTTTCGAAGCTAGAATCACAAACATGAATCACAAATCAAAACGCCATTACAAAAAACAAGGTCACACCCAGGAAGTATAGAGAAAGTGATAGAATGATTGAAACAAAGAATAACATAAGAGAAAGTGATAGAATTATAAAAAAAAAGAATAACATAAGAGAAGGTGATAGAAGGAAAAAAACGAAGATTAACATAAGAATAGAAGGAAGAAACAAAGAATAACAAAAGAGAAAGTGATAGAATTATAAAAACAAAAAATAACATAAGGAAAGACACAAAGAGAAAGTGATAGAATGCTTAAAACACAGAATTACATTACAAAAGCTGATAGAAGGAAAAAAACAAAGATTAACATAAGAATAGAAGGAAGAAACAAAGAATAACAAAAGAGAAAGTGATAGAATTATAAAAACAAAGAATAACATAAGAGAAGGTGATAGAAGGAAAAAACAAAGAATAACATAAGAATAAAAGGAAGAAACAAAGAATAATGAAAGACAAAAAGAGAATGTGATAGAATGATTAAAACAAAGAATAACATAAGAGAATGTGAGTGAAGGGAAAAAACAAAGATTAACATAAGAATAGAAAGAAGAAACAAAGAATAACAAAAGAGAAAGTGATAGAATTATAAAAACAAAGAGTTACATAAGAAAAGCTGATAGAAGGAAAAAAACAAAGATTAACATAAGAATAGAAGGAAGAAACAAAGAATAACAAAAGAGAAAGTGATAAAATTATAAAAAATAAAGAATTACATAAGAGAAGGTGATAGAAGGAAAAAAACAAAGAATAACATAAGAATAGAAGGAAGAAACAAAGAATAACATAAGGAAAGACAAAAAGAGAAAAAATCGCTTGAACGCATTGCGTTTTAAACTAAACGTCTTTAGAAACCATGATTCTAGGGTGAAAAAGTGTCGATTAAACGCACCCTGTGTTGCATAAAGGAGATTTCTTATTGATTAAGTAGGAGAGCAAGTTTAGACTTCAAGGCAAATAGACGTGTGATGTAACTTCCCCCAGAAGTTACAAGTCGCAGCTTTTTAAGAGCTGCCTTGATTTTGTTTCTTAACAGCATTCCACCATGGTTCCACCATGGTTCCAGTTCAATTTCCCTCGGTATAAGAGTTGGGACTGCTGTTCAGGCAACGCTCTCCGCCTGATCGATGTATTTAGTGCTTATTGACGAACGACTCGTGTTTTTATCTTTTGTACTTTATATGAACATGTATTCTTTCCTTCTATTCCTTGATATTTTCTCTATTGCACAGTGTTGTAGGTTACTTTGCTCCTTCTATATCATTTATTGTGTACATGTACAACCCATTGTAAAGCTTTGCATGTAGCTGTTTTGTAATATTGTTGTTTGAAATCGATATGCCAGTTGTCACACTGGGAATTTATTATCGGTGTACCTTTGACACTGAATACTAATAAATACCTCTTTGGAATCTTTGGCACAAAATATATGTTTCAGACTTATGTATTTTAATGGATCTCCGTGTTTACTAATCTTAATTAATTGAACCGGCGCAGGCATAGTAGGCCTGTGTAACATATACCATTTCAGTCATTTAATGTTGAAACATTTTTTAAAGCCTGTCCGAGTGTATTTTCATGGAAAAACGGTTATGAAAATTCAAAAATGATTAGGAGAATTTACTGTTAGAGGGTGTTAACCAGTGTTACAGGGTAGGTACAGTAGTAGGCCTAACATTTTATACAAAAGTTACGCAGTTTTTTCATCAACCTTCATCAATGTTACTGAGTCGCTTTAAAGCCACACTGTCCTACTAGTAGCTACTTGCTCCCTCTATATAGGAAATAATGCCTAATCGGTGACCATTGGTCCCCCATGATCCTCTTTTTCTTATATTAATTGAGAGCCGAGTTGATGAGATAACCACCTGTCCAGTGACCTTGCAGGGTGTTCTAATCCCTCCTATAAACTAGTACAGAAAGGCTTTTAGGAAAATACCAAGTTTTTTTAGTGTCAAGGAATTTTAAAGTATATTTAAAGAAAACTTTGAGCTCTAGGTACAGTGGCGGTTCCAGGTGGAGGTCTTAAAAAAGAAAGAAATGAAGAAAAAGAAAAAGAGAAGAAGAGAGGAAAAGGAAAGAGAAGAGGGAAGTAAAGAAAAGATATGCTAATGAAATAAAAATTGCTACTCCGAGTAACAGGTCGGCAACGTATTAAATAGGATGGAAACCAAATCCCAGCGCAAGTTACGCGTGTTGCCTGCATCAACGTATAAACCACTGCCTGATCCGGGGGAGGGGCGAATCAGCCGCGGCCCTCCTTTGTTGGTGACCTAAAAAATGGAGATGGGAAAAGGAGAGAATGATGGAAGAACAAAATGAGAAAAGAAAAGAGAATAATGTGAAAGAGAAGAAGATAGAGGATGGAGGAAAAGGAGAGTGACTGCAGAGAGATGAAGAGAGAGAGGAGGGAAAAAAAGGAAGAGCATGAAACTTAAATTTACACTTACAGATTAAATTTCCGATGAGTTGGCTCGACATGTGCCTAAGAAGTCTGCGGACGAACGTACAACAATACGAAAACAAAAGTTTTATAAAATTGTCTTTATACTAAGAGAGAAATAGAGGACATTTCTTAATTGAAATGGAAAGGGGCTATGTGACTTTCAAGGAGGAAATTACAACTTCTATCGCTCGTGACGAGTATTTTGAACTTCGTATTCTTTTTTTAAATTTAGGAACTTCCTGGGACTCCGCCCAAGACTCCCGGCAACGGCTCTCCCACTACACACAGGGGCGTCGCTAGACCTTTTGCAGTGGGGAGGTGTAGAGGCCAACGATTACCGACAAAACTAGCCACCATTACCGACAAAATTAAATGTCCCAATATCTACAAATTTAGCCCTATAAACCCGAGGCCGAAGGCTAAATTGTTTTTCCTATGGACTATCTGTAGTACTTGCGTATGCGCAAATGGTCATTTTCCTCGGCGACATAAATATACGAATTATTTCGTCCACTTAGTTAGCATCATAGCTATATATATTTTAATGCCGGCGCGGAGCTAGGATCTCAATTTGGGGAGAGCGGTACTGAGCAAGCAAATCACTTAAAGAGCGGTGTGGTTGATAGGCCACCGCGCGAAGCGCGGAAGCTTAGACGTTTCCTTAAATTATTAGGAAAAGAAGGCGATTTATTGCACCGTTCTCGACTGTTAATCCTTGTCTGATTGACGCCCCCCCCCCCCTCCCGCGCGAAGCGCGAAAGCTTTAACGTTTCATTAAATTATAATAAAAAGAAGACGATTTGCTGTACCGTTCTCGACTGTTAATCCTTGTCTGAATTCAGTTCCTCCCCTCCCGCGCAAAGCGCGGAAGCTTCGACGTTTCATTAAATTATGAGAAAAAGCAGACGATTCGGTGTACTGTTCTCGACTCTTAATCTTTGTCTGAATGAAGTTACGCCCTCCCACGCGAAGCGCGGAAGTTTTGACGTTTCAGTAAATTATTAGAAAAAGCAGACGATTCGTTGCACCGTTTTCGACTCTTATTAGGCCCTATTCATCTGAATTCAGTTTCCCCCTCCCGCGCGAAGCGCGGAAGCTTTGACATTTCCTTAAATTAGGAGAGAAAGCAAACGATTCGTTGTACTGTTCTCGACTCTTAATCCTTATCTGAATTCAGTTTCCTTCCTCCCACGCGAAGCGCAGAAGCTTTGACGTTTCCTTAAATTATGAGAGAAAGCATACGAATCTTTTTACTGTTCTCGACTCTTAATTCTTATCTAAATTCAGTTATTCCCCCTCCCGCGCAAATCGCGGAAGCTTAGACGTTTCCTTAAATTTTTAGGAAAAAAAGACGATTTAAAGATCGGTGTGGTTGATAGGCCACCGCGCGAAGCGCGGAAGCTTAGACGTTTCCTTAAATTATTAGGAAAAGAAGGCGATTTATTGCACCGTTCTCGACTGTTAACCCTTGTCTGATTGACGTTTCCCCCCCCCCTCCCGCGCGAAGCACGAAAGCTTTAACGTTTCATTAAATTATTATAAAAAGAAGACGATTTGCTGTACCGTTTTCGACTGTTAATCCTTGTCTGAATTCAGTTTCTCCCCCTCCCGCGCAAAGCGCGGAAGCTTCGACGTTTCATTAAATTATGAGAAAAAGCAGACGATTCGGTGTACTGTTCTCGACTCTTAATCTTTGTCTGAATGAAGTTAAGCCCTCCCGTTCGAAGCGCGGAAGTTTTGACGTTTCAGTAAATTATTAGAAAAAGCAGAAGATTCGTTGCACCGTTTTCGACTCGTATAAGCCCTATTCATCTGAATTCAGTTTCCCCCTCTCGCGCGAAGCGCGGAAGCTTTGACATTTCCTTAAATTAGGAGAGAAAGCAAACGATTCGTTTTACTGTTCTCGACTCTTAATTTTTATCTAAATTCAGTTGTTCCCCCTCCCGCGCGAATCGCGGAAGCTTAGACGTTTCCTTAAATTATTAGAGAAAGAAGACGATTGGCGATGTACCGTTCTCGACTCGTCTTAATTCAGTTACTCCCCCTCCCGCGCGAATCGCGGAAGCTTAGACGTTTCCTTAAATTATTAGAGAAAGAAGACGATTGGCGATGTACCGTTCTCGACTCGTCTAAATGAAGTGTTCCCCTCCCACGCGAAGCGCGGAATTTTTGGCGTTTCATCAAAATATAGAGAAAGGAAGACGATTCGTCGTACCGTTGTTGACTCTTAATCTTTGTTTGAATTTAGCTCCCCTGAAAATGTGAACCTCTGATTTCTTTAGCTGATATTATAGGAAAGTGAAACTTCGAGAAAATACAAGTAATGTAGTTGTAGTCACTCTCGAAGTCATCACAGCGGATAAAAAGTCACAATTCGTATAGGGAAAAAAACTTGTCGGCCGACCGACAATACATCTCACCGACTTCAAACATTGATATAGTACACGAGGATCGAGCAAGAATACCGACACAGCTGACCCGACACAGCAACATAATTATGTACCCGTGTCTTTCTTGCTCCCTCGACGAGACGACTCCAACCCCTCTCTCTCTTACTCCCACTCCTCCTCTCTCAGGCTCTTACTCCCCTCTCTCTCTCTCCTCTATTTCATCCCCTGTTTCTTTTGTTTCCCTTTTCTCTTTTTTCTTCTTTTTTTTCCTTTTTTTTCTTTTCTTCCTTTTCCTCTCTTTTTTTTTTGTCTCTATTTTTCTTCTCTTCTCTTTTCTTTCCTTTCTTTTCCTTTCTTTCCTTTCTTTTCCTTTCTTTATTTTCTTTTCCTTTTCTTTTTTTCTTTTCTTTCCCCTTCCCTCTCTTTTTCCCCTCCCCCTTTTCTCTTTTTTCCCGACGGCAGCGCAATTTTACCGACAATATCCTCACAGGTTTTTAGGGGGGGATCGTCCGCCCCTCAAAATTTGAAAAAGTGCACACAAAAAAAATGTATAGCAAATACTGACTAAAGACTGTAACACACTTCCAGGCTCTGGAGGGCCCAAGAGTGCAGCGTTTAGACAAATAAAAATGCAAAAATCTTCTCACTCGGGAGCTACGCTCCCTCGCATAATATCCTTCAAAATGTACAAGTAAATACCGAAAAGATTGAAGTGTAAAAAAAAAGATATTGTTTGTTTTTATACTATAGTTTTGCTAATGCTACGGTCATAAAGGTTCGTACGAACGATAATTTCGTACGAATCTCCCTTTTTTCCATTGTCTTCCCGAATTTCCATTGTCTGAAAATCGTTCGTACGGCGTTCGTAGCAGTTCGTAATGGAATTTGTGACCGAGGCTTAAGCAATGTAATTTTTTAATACAACAAAACTTCAAAAACCTGTGAGAGGGTAGTCACTTCCGTCACCTTCGCCCCTCTCATTCACTATGCTCCCTCGCACTTGCACTGATGGGGGGGGGGGGGGGGGGCTTTGGGGGCAGTTCCCCCAAATGAAATTCAAACGTGGTTTATTTCAAATTCGTTACTAGAGATTTACAAATGTTGTTGAAATGGTATGACTTTTCCCTGAGCTTCCGGGGGCTCTGCCCCTGGACCCAACCAAGGGCCCTAAGTCGGGCCCCAGGTTGCTCATCTGACCGTAATTAAATGCCTAAAACGAATGAGCTTCCAGGGGCTCTGCCCCCTGGACCCCACCACGTGCCCTAAGGCGACCCCTGGATGCTCATCTGATCGTAATGTAATGCCTAAAACCCCTGAGCTTCTGGGTCGGAGACCTGCACGCCAGTGTCAAAATGTATCAAAATATGCTCTTCTGACCGTAATTAAATGCCTAAAACCCCTGAGCTTCATGAGGCTCCGCCCCTTGACACACACCGGAGCTTTGCCTCTGGACCCCACGCCAATTTACGCTCCACTTCGCTTTGCTTTGCTCTACGTGATCGAAAATACTTTAGCCCCCCCCCCCCCCCACACTTTGAAAACGTTCACAGGGCCTGCGTAACATGTAAGAGTGGTGGTGATGCGGATTTTTTTCTGACCCCCCAAAGGTTTTTGCTCATTACGCCACTGTCCCCTCGTCCCTCGCATTTCGTCCTCCCGGTCATGAAAAGAAATCGCCGCCTCTGCTTTTTTTCTTTTCTTTCCCTTTCCCTCTCTTTTTCCCCTCCCCCTTTTCTCTTTTTTCCCGACGGCAGCGCAATTTTACCGACAATATCCTGACAGGTGGGGGGTGGGGGGGGGGGGTGTCGCACCCCCACACCCCCCCCCTTTGGAGACGCCCCTGCTGGTACTAACATGACCTGCCATTTTCAACGACTCTCACGAGTGACACTTTGATAAGCTTTGCTTATTCCCAGCTGGCACTCCATCCTATAATCTTTATTTTTTACATATGAAATTGGAGGCTTTTTTCAATTGCAATTAAGCTTAAATATCGCATCACATACCCCTATATTATTTTCACCTTTTTACGGCCATTACATGTATGTCTTGCTGGTACTAAAAATAACATGACCTGCCATTTTCAGCCACTCTTACGAGTGACACTTTGATATAAAGCTTTGCTTACTCCCAGCTGGCACTCTATCCTACAATCTGTTTTTCTTTCATTATGTAATTAGAGTCGCCAGCAATTGTAATTAACCTTAAATTAAAATCATCATTTATTTCCCAGGCTCTCATCGTGAAACAGCTGGAAATTAGTGTGTAATATGAATATAAAAGGAACAATAAGCCCAAGGCCGGTATTATCAAGAGGTGCAGAGGGTAAGTCTCCTGTATGTTGACCACGTGGTATGTATGGGGTTCGAATCCCTGCCACGTACGGCACTGACGTCACTCCACCCAGCTGAGGTAAATGGGTATACCTGGAAGGAACAGGCGCGCCGGAAGCAGTTTGGGATTGGATGGGCAAACATTCCAGGGGTCTCACCTTCCAGGGCAGTAGCGTATCAAAATATGAGTGGGGGGGGGGGGGGGGTAGAAGAAAAATCTGCATCACCACAACTCTTATATAGTACATGAAGGGGCGTCGCTAGACCTTTTTCTGTTGGTGGTGTAGAGGCCATCGATTACCGACAAAACTAGCCACCCATTACCAACAGAATTAAATGTCCCAATATCTACAAATTTAATCCTATAAACCCGAGGCCGAAGGCTAAATTGTTTTTCCTATGGACTATCTATAGTACTTGCGTATTCGCAAATGGTCATTTTCCTCGACGACATAAATATACGAATTATTTCGTCAACTCAGTCAGCATCATAGCTATATATTTTAATGCAGGCGCGGAGTTAGGATCTTATTTAAGGGCGGGGCGGTAGTGAGCAAGCGAATCACTTAACGAGCGCTCATTAGGGGGTATGGGTGATAGGCCTCCCGCGTGAAGCGCGGAAGCTTAGACGTTTCCTTAAATTATGAGAGAAAGCAAACGATTCGTTGTACTGTTCTCGACTCGTCTTAATGAAGATTTCCCCTCCCGCGCAAAGCGCGAAATTTTTTGGCGTTTTATCAAAATATAGAGAAAGGAAGACGATTCGTCGTACCGTTGTTGACTCTTAATCCTTGTTTAAATTCAGTTTCCCCGAAAATTTTAAACCTCGGATTTCTTTAGCTGATTATATAGGAAAGTGAAACTACGAGAAAATACAAGTATTGTAGTTGTAGTCACTCTTGAAGTCGTCGCAGCGGATAACAAGTCACAGTTCGTAGGGAAAAAAAATTGTCGGCCGACCGACAATATACATCTCACCGACTTCAAAATCCTGCATTGAAATAATACACGAGGATTGAGCAAGAATACCGACACATCTGACCCGACACAGCAACATATTTACCCGTGTCTTTCTTTCTCCCTCGACGAGACGACTCCACCCAACAAACCCCCTCTCTCTTTTACTTACACTCCTCCACTCTCAACCTCTTACCTCCCCTCTCTCTCTCCTCTTTTTCATCCCCCGTTTCTTTTGTTTTCCTTTTCTCCTTTTTTTCTTCTTTTTTTCCTTCTCTTTCTTTTCTTTTTTTTCCTTTCTTTTCTCTCCTACCTCTTTTTCTTTTTTCTCTTTCTTTTCTTTAATTTTTTTTCCTTTTCTTTTTTTCTTTTCTTTCCCATTCCCTCTCTTTTTTCCCCTCCCCCTTTTCTCTTTTTTCCCGACGGCAGCGCAATTTTACCGACAATATCGTGACAGGTAGGGGGTGTCGCATCCCCCACACCCCCCCCCCCCTATGGAGACCCCCCTGCCTACACACCATGCGTAAATATATAAGTGGTTCCTAAGACGACCTTTTGTTGTATACAATTGAAGAGAGTTTGAGTTTTATGTAGTCAAAGCTTCTTACTACCACTCCCGCGGACCTTTTATCAGTTACACAATTTCTTGCTGTCTGGTGCCTCGAGATCACTAGAGCGAAGAAAGGTAACAATGCAAAGCAAGAATCCCTATTCAGTGGAGGATTAATCCTTTTTATTCAGATGGCTTCTTTTACCATTCTTGACCAGAAGTTTGGTCTTCAAAAAGAGGAGATAATGGGCAGTGCATTATAAACATCAAGCGATGGACCCCATTAATAAAGATAAGAGTGGCACCCAAGACAATTAAATGGGGGTTAAGCTTTTAACAACCACTCCTGTGGACTTTGGTTTTATCATTTACACAATTTCTTGCTGTCTGCAGCGAAGAAAGGATAACCCGCTGTTGTATAAAATTGTCCCTAGGAGAGAGTGTGAGTTTCCATAACTCAAGACGGTCATCTAAAAGGTTCTAAATTGCTAAAACTCGAGAGGGTCCTGGGGCTCCGCCTGGAACCCCCGGCAGGGGCTTTGTCAGACCCTAAAGCTCTGCCATGTAGTATGGATCCATTAGAAAGTAAAATAAGCCCACTAAATAGTTCATATACATATACCCATAATGTATATATATATTCAAACGTCATAGCAATTTATCCGAATAGAAAATCCATGTAAGGAGCATTTTGAGAGTTCTAAGAAAATTCCTTCAAATTCCTTCAAATTGGGTGCACTGGCGGCTCTGTAACGATTCTCCTTTGATCAGATATAGACCTAAAACAAGCCTCATTATCTTCAGTATACAAGTGTCATTACTGTAAAATAGATTGTTTAAGTCTGAAATAAAATTGAGTAATGCTTGAGTCGTGCCCAGCTTTCCAGCAATCATATTGTACATTGTTCATCTTAAGTTGAAGTATGCGATCTACCTTAACAATTTTCAGGCGAAAGGCATCCCATGTTTCGGACTTTAATTACATCTGGACCGTCAAAGAAAATGTTTGAGAACCCCTGTTCTATAGCATCGCTATAACATTTGGATAGGAGCTGATGCGAACATAGTTTGCTGACAAGATATTGGCATTTATATGCTGGCTGTCCAGAACGCCAGCCAAAAAAGGGAATGGAGGCACATACATGGGTATATTATGTATACTTGTGTAGACTTGCTATGATGCATTCCATGTTGTAACTTTAAGAGCAGTTTGGAGGATACTCAGAAAATGAAGGGGATGCCGAGAACAATGTATTTTGATTTTTTTTTAAATTCAGAAAATCCCATTGCTCATTTAAATCAGCCAATGAACCAAATAAAATTTGAAGAAATTGAAAGAAGACCCTGTTTACAGGTCTATCATGATTATGGGAACGGTGTGAAGGATTTTTTTCCAGACAAGTTATGATGCACAATATTTTTCCTTTTGAAAAAAGAATCCCTTCCCACATCATAAGGGTCCGAATTCACAAAGCAAGGTTTGAGCTCAAACCTCCTTTTGTTTCGCCAAACCTCCTTTTGTTCTTTACAAACCAGGTTTGTAAAAAACACGTAAAACGCGTCATATGACGTACATAAACCAAGGTTTGAGCTCAAACCTCCTTTGTGAATTCGGGCCAAGGAGTCTGAGATTTTAATCACCAAGACACGATTATAATGCAAAAGGTTCCTAATTTTGAAGAAAATGATGGATAAATGCAGCAAATGAACTTTCTCCACTACCACCTGCTACCACTTGAACCGCGGACCTTGTGATCCACAGTCCGGTGACATATTCACTCGACCACGACACCTCTTTTGGCACTAAATCTAATGGTGATTGAAGGTTCTACTTAAAAGTTATCTTTAAAACTCGATGTAAAACCACCAAACACGTCCTCAATAAACCAATACACGTATATGCATACAGTTAATACAAATGTGGGGGGAAATGTCGTTTTTGTGGAAATCAAATCAATAACTTTGAGTTGCTATAACACTAAAAAGAGATACAAGCCTCTCCTTCAGACAGGATATTTTCCTTGTACATGGGCCATGGGTGTCGATCCTTACGTAATACCTATTCATCAGGGGGGGGGGGGATGAATGAATAGATCACCCCCCCCCCGATGAATAGGTATCAGTTACAGATCGACACCCATGACATGGGCATATTCCTGGAAAGCATCGAAAAAGGGCACCTCTCCGATTTTGATATATGGAAAATAACGGTTTTTGATAAAATTCACTATAATTTCGAAAAAAATCTCCAAAAAAATCATGTGTTTTACTTAAATTTTCGATGTTAATTAGTCCCAATCCCGTTGAAATTGGTATCAAAATATAGATAATTTAATTATTTTTCACATAACACCAAATTCATGGTGATTTAATGTTACCTCAAAATACCATTCGCAAATTACTATTATTCGTCAAAAGGGCCTCTTTTTTGGACGCCCCCTCCGATTTAGGGGTGTTCGCTACAAATTAAAAAATAACACCTCTGAAGTACTATGTATTATGATAAAATCTTTCGAATGAACAAGGTGTGCTTAGGTTGTTGACCCTTAACTTCTCACACGGCCCCCCCCCCAAAAAAAAAAAACCAACCACAAACAAATTTTGTATTTCGTATAATAGACCCTATGGGGCCCAACTTCTTAAAATTGTGCCTTAAATTCTAGATATAGAGCACACATAGAAAGAACTTTTAAACCAGTAAAATGCGTCCGAAATCACACCTTCCCACAACCGACGAATATTGCACAGTGGCTTCTGAGTTCGCTAGTGGACTCTTTTTTTAAATAAATTTCTTCTCATAAAAAGCACTTTTAAATCGGTCAAAGTCCGGTAAAGCACATTGTGATAACACATTATCATTGAATATTCCAACTGCACATTAATGTAAGATACCGGTAATTAGTTTCTTTAATTTTACATATCATTTTGCAGCCTTCTAAAGAACGATGGATGTTCAGAAGATCTTCTCAAGTTTCGAAGCTGATGATATTGCCTTTGTAAGGTTTGAGCAGACTGATCTGTATGGCATTGCCAGATCCAAGACGATCCCCGCCCGACATTTCAAGGAGAAAGCAGTGAAAGGACTTCACTTTAAAGGCCATCTAGGATATGATCCCCAGACTAACTTCATTGGGAATAGCGCTTATTCTGCAGGTGTAGGTAAGTTTGATGCTGTGTGTTTCCCAGACCTTGATACCTACCAAGTGCTGCCTTGGAGCAAGAGAACAGCTCGGATTTTGATTGAGCCAACGTACAAAGGAAAGTTAGTTGAGGCCCAACCAAGGGTGGTTGCAAGGAGACAACTGGACAAGCTGAACGAGATGGGATATTCTTTGTTGTCAGCGCATGAGCATGAGTTCTATTTAGTTGAGAAGGAATCTCGGAAGACCATCGATGATGTTGTCAACGTCAGGTCTACGATTCGCCTGGCTGCATGTGAAGATATAGTGTATACTTTTGTGGATGGATTAGCAGGTGCTGGTGTCGACGTTGAATGTGCAGAGACTGAATACGGCCCTGGGCAATTAGAGATCACCTACAAACCAGCGTTTGGGATCCGATCAGCAGACAACGCCCATACTTACAAGACTGGGATCAAAGAGATGGCTGTAAAGAATGGCTTCATAGCCACCTTTATGTCCAAACCTTACCCTGACGTGAGTGGATCAGGTTGTCATTTCTGTCATTCTTTATGGGATGTTCAAGGAAACACGCCTCTCCTCTACGATGCCAGCAGTCATACAGGTCTGACACTGGTCGGCGAACACTGGGTTGCAGGCCTCCTTGAGCACACCCCAGCCATCTCTCTGCTAATGGGACCAACCATCAATTGCCTGAAGCGATACCTCGACGCCTGTACTCCATTCAATGCAACATGGGGCATAGATAATCGCTCATGTGCTGTGCGAGTGAAACTCAATGGCAAAGAGGGTACCTACCTTGAGAACCGACTGGGGGCCAGTGGCTGCAACCCTTACATCGCCCTAGCTGCTACAGTGGCTGCCGGTATGGACGGTATCAACAGGAAGCTCCCCTTGCCACCCTGTGTAAAAGACATAGACAATGCATACAACTCAGCGCACATCCCACCGGGCACTGCAAACGTCCCAACCAATATGAAGGAAGCTATGGAAACGCTCCAGATGGATGATGTCATTACTTCAGCTCTTGGGGAAGAGTTTATAGATTGCTTCTTGGCTGCAAAGAGACATGAGATTCTTTTGCAAGAAAAGAATGAAGAAAATTGGGAACAAAACCTCTTCTTTGAACACATGTAGACCCAGGTCTTATATTATTTTGTAGGCTTATCTTTCTGGTAAGCTTATTTTGAAGCACAATTGTAAGATATGGATAGAATGGTACTATTCAGGATATGGATGATTTGTGTTAAACGTATCTTCACATTAGGCCTATATCTCTATACTGATTGTCCTCTGATGCAAAATGTAATAGAATGGAGCGACTGAGCAAGGAGGATCAGCTGGTTTGGTGTAAAATGCCAGAGGTAAACATTATCCTCCGGCAATTTTAACTCTGACAATTTTTACCTTTGACATTTAAACCTCAGGCATTTTTACGTCTGACATTTTTACCTTTGATATTTTAACCTCAGACATGTTTACCTCTGATATATTTACTTCAACATTTCTACCTCTGATGTTTTTACCTCTGACATTTTTATCTGCCATTTCTCATTATACATTGAATAACTTTCATGAACTGATCAACATTGAATGTATAACTCATTTCGGCATAATCCAGCCCGAGGTCCAGCTAGTTGGCTAGTGATAAAGGATTGGTGATGTTGTATTCATCCAAACACATTACTCCTTTTTACATTGACTTTTACATGAGGTATGGAGACTAGTTATTACTTCAATTCAATTCAATTTATTCAACCAATCATACTGGTACTGGTACACTTACAATATACTGACAGGTTATGGACCCTTGAGCAGCAAAGCTTGTAATTGGGGCCCATTAACATATAATTTAATGAAATTTAAAAAAATACAGTAAAAAAAAAGAAGATATTACGGAACAGTTTAAAATATCTTGCAAACACACTCATCCAATGCAATGCACTTTTATTAAAAGAGAGAGAGAGATATGAGAAGAAGAGAGAAGAAGAATATTAAAAAGAAAAGGGAAGGAAGAGAAGAAGAGAATATAATGACAGGTTATGGACCCTTGAGAAGTAAAGCTTGTAAATGGGGCCCATTAACATATAATTTAATGAAATAAAAAAAAATACAGTAAAAAAAAAAGATATTACGGAACAGTTTCAAATATCTTGCAAACACACTCAGCCAATGCAATGCACTTTTATTAAGAGAGAGAGAGAGAGAGAAAGAAGAAGAAGAGAGAAGAATATTACAAAGAAAAGGGAAAGAAAAAGAAGAAGAGGAAGCACATGGAGGATGTGAAACTTGAAATGTTTGTATTCTTGTAGTCTGTGATATACCAACAATCATTTTGCGCCTTTGCCGAAAGTGGATGCATTGATTGACAAGGATTTATTATATCTTTCATATTGCCATCGTTATTTATACCCACTACTCAGGTGAATTTCATGAGTTTTTTTAATGTGTATCTATACTGTGAATTGTTTCATGCTATTTTATATGCTTCCGATCCCACTGAAAGGCTTATACACATATTATGGAATTGGTTGTTTTCGAATACTCACAACTACCTGTACAATTAAATAACTCAATTCGACCACAGCTGAGCTATACTATAGATAATTACTACTTGTAGTGTGGATTTACTTGTTTAAGTGGACTTTGTACTTATTAGGTGTACTGTAACGAGGTTATATTTTGTATAGAATTCTTTTCACTTCCATATCCTTTCATTATTAAAGTGTTACGACTCATTGAGGAGGCACTGGTATCATGGGGGAGGGGCACTGGTCTTGCTACAGTGAAGGTAAATGGAATACAAAATGAAGAAGGTCATATGAATTCGGCAATGTTTAGGGCTAGGATCCTATAATATCCTCTTCATTTCACTTTGTTTTCCCCAACATCATTTCTTCTCTCTTGTTCTTGATCTCCCCCCCCCCCTCAATCATCAGCTGCTTTCCACCCCCCCCCCCCCCCCCACTATATCAATATATATCATTGATTCCTTTGGATGCCATCAACCGTTCAAATAAAGTTTAAGCTCGACTCCGTTTATGTTGATGAGTAGTCATGGGTGTCGATCTGTAATTGATACCTATTGTTCAGGGGGGGGGGGGATGATCTATTCATTCATCCCCCCTGAACAATAGGTATTACGTAAGGATCGACACCCATGTGAGTAGTCCTGTTACTACCATAAGGAATGAAAATCATGTGCAAGTTTAATGATGTTTAGAGTGTTAGGCCTTTGGGTAATATATAAGGTTCAATAATGCAACAGTTTCAATTTCAACGTTCTTCGTGCTAAATTTGTTATTCATATTCTATATGTTTCATAATATTGAAAGGTTTTGAGGAAAGTAATAATTGTTTAATGTGTAAGTGGAGAAAGTTTCTGTTTATGCCCCATGTATTTCTTTGACCGAACGCACAGAGGCGAAAATTAATGTAAATTATTTTGTGTGCATCATGTGTAAATATATACCTGCACTTCTTGGACTTTACTATTGGGATCAATTGGCATTAGTTAATTTGCAATATCGAGGAGTAGGTTGTGTTAAAATGTTTTCAAAATATTTTCTAGTAGGGGGGTCTAGATTTACCATTTTTGTGTTCTCGTTTTATTTTACGGTTGTGTATTCACTATTCACCAGGTATTTACTTCTCTTTTCTTTTTTTCTTTTTTAATGTTCCTTTGCTTCGGTATTAAATATGTAATGTGGAGTTGCACGTTAGAAAAATATGATTTTCATTATATTCTTTGTCTATTAAAAGTAAAATATAAATCTTGACAATTCACTTTATAATACAAATGCACTTTATATCATGAATGTCAGAATATGGTGATGGTGGTGGTCATTTTACCTGACTGGTAAGAAAGCATAAATGCTTGTAAGTAAGCAACCAGACGGCCGACGGCTTTAGGTCCTCTCCGAGGGACCTGGTAATGAGAATTAATGCCTTACCAAAGGGCATATATGACAATATGATAAAAGTGTACTTCTCAATCCTTTGTTTGACTTGCTCTTCATGACTGTAATTTAACGTCAGAATGAATTTGGTGTAACACGATTGTTTCGAAGGAGTGCAATTCCCTTTTCACCCACTTTCTACGTCTCTCTCTCTCTCTCTCTCTCTCTCCACTCTCTCTTTCTCTCTCTGTCTTTCTCTCTCCTTTTTTCTCCGCCTCTCTTTTTTTCTCTTTCCCTCTCCGCCTCTCTTTCCCTCTCTCACCCTTCATTCCTCACACTCTACGTATCCTTACCTCTGCCTTTGAGTGGAATAAGGGAGTTTACAGATACAATCTGCGCATGGGCAGATAAAGGTCATTTGTACCAAAAAGGTAAAACCCACCAGAGATGAATACTGGGTATGCGCTCATGAAAGTTATGTAACATTATTCATTTATGCACCAACGGTACATTCTAAGATACGCAGGTGGAAGTATTCTTTTCAAGAGGGCAAACAAAAGGTATTCATGAAGCACATCTAGGACTTTGGCAGTTATTATTCTAATACCCCATTCACAGTGGCCTCAAACACCGCGACAGCAGCGGGACTGTCCCGCTGCTGTCGCGGTGTTGTCTTCAGTGTGAAGGCTCGGACCCGTTATAAACTATCGCGGGATAACACCGCCTAGCGATAACGCCGACACAAACTATCGCTAGGCACGCCTAGCTACAGCAGCGGGACAGTCCCGCTGCTGTCGCGGTGTTTACTCAGTGTGAAGGCTCTCCGCTATAACACCGCGACAAACACGTGTGATTTGTTTACTTACCTATCACTGACCTCTTTTCTCCAGCAATGGGGAACATAAAGTGAAATAGAAATAAAGTAACCAGTGGATTTAAATTGATTTTATTATTATGTAGATATTATAATTATCCAAATAAAAATATTTCACACTTCAAAAATTAAAATATTCTGACTGGAAGCAATAAAAATGCTAGTTTTTTAAAAAGTAATATGATCGAGGATACAAAAAGCAACTTGACATGCTAGCGCGCGCAATTTCAAGCAATCGAAAACCCCGCGCTGAAGTATTTCCGGTCATATCGGGGTCACTCGCGGGTCATGAGCCATGCATACACGTGTTTGTTACGGAGGTAATAAAAATCACCCGCTGCAGCGTGAATGGGTACATGATATTTATCCCGCTGCTGCAGCGGGATAACTTTTCTACTGTGAATGCATTTGTAGCGGTGTTATGGCGGTGTCGCCGCTCCGCTACAACGCCGCTACAAATTTCAAAACCACTGTGAATGGGGTATAAGATGCTCAAAGTGGAACTTCTCCATGTGTAAAAGATCTGTGGATATTTGGGGTCATTTGTACCATGTGCTATCTGTAAACTCCCTTATTAACGGGAAAGATGAGAGAGAGAGAGAGAGAGAGAGAGAGAGAGAGAGAGGTGGAGGGGCGAATAGATTATATTATGGGACTATAAGAGAAGAGAGATTAATAAAAGAGATGAGTGAGAAAGGATGATCGGGGGAGACGAGTGGGAGGGAATGAAGATGAAGAGGACAGCGATTGAGAAAGAGAGAGAGAGATTGAGGGGGAGGGGCATGATGATCAAAGGGTAAATGTTAGTACCTAGAAGAGAGGGAGAGAGAGAAAGTAAATACCGAGTGAAAAAGACATATTGAAGAGGAGAAATAGGAATACAAGAGGAAACAGTGAAAGAGATGAAATAAAGAAGACGAAGAAGAGAGAGAGAGAGAGAGAGAGAGAGAAGGGGGAATTAAAGATTGCGTGAAAGAGACCGAATGGTGAAGGAAAGGGGAGATGATGAGGGTTGAAGACGAGAGGGAGGAGTTGATGGGGAGAGGGAGAGAGTATGGTTAAGGGGTAAGGAAAATAAAGATTTAAAGTAGCAATGATATTGGAAATGGAGTGAAAAGAGGAGGATTAAGAAAAGAAGATAAAATACGAAAGGAAGGAATTAAACCCAAAAATTGAAACAGATTGGGGGAGGGGGGTGGGGGTGAAAAACGAGATGAGGGGTGATGGCTAAGCGATACAGAACACTGATCTTGGAACCGAAGGCCCCGTGTTGGATAGAGTATATATTTTGTGGAGGCTTTAAGTCCGTAGATGTTCTGGTTACTTTCCCCTTTTTCTTCTTCTAGTTTTCGAATTATTTTCATTCAAACTAAAAACATCAAATGAGAACGGGGACGGCGACAGGAAGAAATACAAGTTTTCATGAACATTTTTATTTGAATTTTAACTAGATTTTATACTACTATGATCACATTTTACCATAGGAAGCAGAAATTATTTGTCATTTTGTTAACAGAAGATCCTTCACAGTACACGTACTTTATTACAGGAACATAAACCTATCTTCGTTAAGGTTGCTGCGTGCGTTATTAATCATCTTCTTGATTGTGTACGAAAATAGGCAAATTTATATTTGATGAATATCATTTTTTTAATTGGCTGTACCATTTCAACTAAATGTTACACTACATGTACCATGATCACATCTAACCATTTTGAAAATAAGTGACAAATAAAACCACATAGCAAGATATTGATAAAAACAGTCAACTCAAACGTTCAAGCCCCTCTAATTGTGTTGGGAGCCCCAACATTTTGATGGAAAAAGTTCAAATTGTTGGGGCTCCAAACACTTTAAGATGGGCTATAACATTTTCAAAGAGTATTTTCTCACTACAATCTTAGTTTCTGATATCAAACGGTTTACACGCTACATGTTCGAAAGGTTTTGAATATATTTTACAATCCTTCTTCCTTTGTTTCATTACCAAAGGGAAACCATTTCAAAAATTGCACTGTGTGAGAAGAGGGTCGCGAAGTCCGAATTTGAGGTTTCATAATATACTAGTGTCCCTTTATAAAGGGACACTAATATATACTTTGACTGCTAATTTCAAGCGGTAAAAATAATTTGAGATTTTGTCAGAGCCCCCCCCCCCCCCCCCCAAGTGGCGGATCCAGGGGGAGAGGGGGGGGGGGCCCGGCCCCCCTCCCCCTTGAGAAAAAAAAATCATGTAAAAACACGTGCTTTTACCTTTTTAGGGAGTTGGGCCCCCCTGGCGCTCAAGGGGGGGGGGGGGGGGTGCAAATTTTTAAATTTTCGAGGACCAAAAAAAAAAAATGTGCTCACTACCCCCCCCCCCCCCCCCCCCCCCCCCCCCCCCCCCACTGAGCAACTTTTCGGCCGGCGCGATTTTCAAATTTTCGGGAGCAAAAAAAAAAAAAGTTGAGCCCCCTCCCCTAAGAACTCCTGGATCCGCGCCCCCCCCCCGCCCGCCACCAGGGTCAACACCGAGTACACCTTTTACATTATAAAATTCAATTTCAATTTCAATTCCAAATCATTGATTGTATTGATTAAAATTCAAACAAATAGGAGCATTCTCATTTTCCATTTTTTTATAATATTGGATAACAAATTTCAAAATTATAGTGTAACATAGATAATTGAGTGTGAGAGTAAAGATGACAATAACCAGGAAAGACAAACATTTACGTACTACTGCATGTCTCTCCTGGAATATAATATAGGGATGAAAACAAATTAAACTATTCGTAATACTTTTTACAGCTTCTTTTCCCCTTAATAGAAAAAAATAAATACATGTACCCTTTTATCTCAAGTCATCCATATTTTCCCGTCAAAATTTTCTGTATTCAATAATTTAATTCGTTGTCGTAATTTAAGACGTACCGAGCGAATCACCAAGATACACACCCCCGTATATACTCTTCATCCAAGTATGAACATCTTAGTAAGCATTTATCAATCAACAATTTACAACGATTCTTCTTCTTCTAAAGTAACCTTCAATATCAATTTTCTTCATGAAAACAAGAAACTTGTCAAATGTTACTTATTCATTTGTTTATACTTGTTCACTTTATGATATACGAATTTTATATAATGAAAATAATTTGTCGTCACAAAGTGATGACTTAAGCATGTTATACTAAGTATTCATACTACATACGAACTTGTAAAATGAAATGAAAACTCTCGTCACAAAATGAATTATTCACTTTCTGCTTTCTGCTCCTTACAGACGACACCCTCCTCGTCATCGTCATCACATCCTTCTTGGTGCTCGATGACCTCTACCTCAATATTATGGCACGTTGTATTCGTGCCCGTCTTGATGAGTCCGTCAATGATGAGGATTCCATGCTGGTTCAACGTCGATCTCAAGCTGTCGATGTCGAGATGGTCTGGTAGGGTTATGACGTGGCGGAGAATGCGGCTAGTTTGGACCCTAGCATCACGGTGGTCATGTCGAAACTCAACGTGGAGATCCTTGTTGCCGTGCACTTGCACATTGATGACGACATGGTCTGGTTTGAAGCCCGGCTTGAGAGGAATGGTGACGTGGAATTTTGTTGCGTCGGTACCGATGCTGACCTCCCCGCAGTGATGCTCATTGATGTGATGCTGAGGATGAGGATGATGATGATGATCGGTGGTATGATCATGGCGATGATGAGATGCTGCTGCGCCATCCGGTGAATCGTAATCGACATGGGATTCATGGTGGTTGGGCTGGTGATGATGGTGGTTATGGAAAGCACCCTGGTGATGCAATCCATGATGATGCTGGTGGTAGCTAGGATGCGAAGGATGAGGGGCGTTATGGGTGTGGCCTCTATCCAAGTCACCATGGCAAGGAGAATGGCTCCCGATGAGCATCTCATGGCAGTTGCCTCCTTCCTTGGTGATGTGATGGCGATGAGAATGGATGTGATGATGGGAGATCTCTTCCATGGGATCCACCGGGTAGGCATACCGGTGATGAGGGTGGTGGAAGTGTTGCAGGCCCATATGGGAATCACAATGGGCGTCTCTCTCAGACCTCCAGGGATGCAGGTCATGATGGGGATAATGACGAGCGTAACCATGGTGGTGGGGAGGTAAATTAAGAGGAGCATACGCCATGTCTGGATTTAGTATGCCATGGGAGGTGTAGAAGGGATGGTAATGATGGTTGATGAGGCTGGGATGGCTTAGACTGGGATCATGCGAGGAAGGAAGGTGAATTCCATAAGATACCTGGTGGTGATGAGGAGGGTAGTGATGATGGTAAGGGTGGTGGTCCAGATGATGTGTAGGGTGCATACCGGTCGGATGGTGCCGATAGCTGGCTGCCTCTCCCTCATGTTCTACCGCCGGGTGCCCCTGCGCACCTCCATGATGGGCGTGGTCGCATGGACTGGTTACCGCGTGATGCACCGGTCCACAGCTTGGATGGGGTGCAGACTGGTGGTGCTGGGAGTGGAAACCAGGGTGGTGATCCAGCGGTGCATCGTGATGTGGGACATGGTCGTGGTGGGGCGCAGCATGACCATGTTCAGGGTGAGACGATGGGTGAGGGTGGACGCCTAGAGTTTGATCATGGCATGGATTATTCGCAATGTTGCCATGGGGATGAGATGCCGCTTGCGAGTGGTTTTTCTGATGGTGATGTGGAGGAGGAGGAGGAGGGGCGTGGACTGTCATGTCACGATGTGGATGTACCATCGCTGGGTGGAGATGATCAGGGATGACCCGATGCTGCAACATACTTATCTCACCCTCCCGAATCGGACGAGGGTCATGGTGGGGTGAGACGTGACCTACCACTCCAGGATGCGGTCCTCCTCCTGCAGGACATCCATGCCCTGCCAGAGGATGAGCTGGTATACCTTGATGGCCGTGATGACTAACTCCTCCAGTTGACCGGGGATGGTGATCATGAGCTTGATGACCGTGGATCCCTTCGTGACGAGGAGAATCAAGTTCATGTCGACCCGTCAATCAAGTAGCCAGGGTCTCGGCGAGATGTCGGGATCCAGCGTTGAGGCATGATGTTCTATGTCTATGTATATTGTTCCACCTTGTTGCACCAGTCGATTAGTTTGGCAGAAACAGAAAATGCATTCTTCTTTTATATGTTTTTACCGGTAAGTGGAGGAGCAAAGAGAGTGGGTGACAAAAGCGTGAAGAGGGAGGAACAGAATGAGATAGAGAACACAAAAAAATGAGCTAAAGTGAGAGAGTGGGATATAAAAAATAGAAAAAGAAAGAACAGACGTGTGGTTTGAAAATGATGGTAATGGATATACCTCTGACAATGACAGATTGTAGAAATATTATACAGTAAGAAATTCGAGTATATAGGGCTATTCGGCTGACATGTGAAGACTCTTGTTGGTCTCCTAGACCTAGACACATTTAGGTTGGGTTTTATAAAAGGAATAAAATAAAAAGGGTAAACGAAACGGGATGGGCGCTTCATGTCGTTCCTAAGGGTGCGGGTATGACATAGATAGTTTGATAAATAGCTCTTTGAGATTTTATTTATGTGAGCTTTTGTTGTTGTTGTTGGGTTCATAAGGCTGTTCAATCTGAAAAGATTATTTCACCCCTGGTTATACTGTTTTTCGAGTTATTTCGAGTTCATCCGTGATGCTTAGATGGCGCTGTTTGTTTTCCTCTGGCTCGAATATTGATTCAGTAGGTGACAGCTTCCGTTCATTCGATGGTGCGGGCAATAATTTAGGTGTCGACCATGAACAGGGTGCGAGTGTTTTATTGAAATAGTGCGGGCCGGGAGTGCTAAACTATACTTTTCCCTCCCTTCCTCTCCAAGAGAGAGAGAGAGAGAGAGAGAGAGAGAGAGAGAGAGAGAGAGGGAGAGAGAGAGAGAGAGAAGGCGAATACGTTTAGACCTATGTATATAATTCGATAATGAGTGGTATCTATCTGAGCCTTCCTCAATCTGTTCTTTTTAGGGACGCGTTGTCGTGACAATACAACATAATAACAACAAAACAAAAACGAAAGAGAAGGAGCGAGAGAGAGAGAGAGAGAGAGAGAGAAGTGGAGAGGAGAAGGTAACTTAAAGAAAAAGAGATGACAAGACCCCCCCCCCCCCAAAAAAAAAAAAAAAAAAATAGCGCCTACGGCCGTATAATGGTAGCTGCGACCATAAACATCTCAGAATATGTAGTTGTGATATATAATTTCCAAACGGGAATAGCTAATTAGGCGATTTTAGTCAAGAAACATTGTTTTATAGCTTATTTAATATCTTGACCTTGAGAGGGAGCTATACAACAATACAACATTATGGCCCGAATTCACAAAGCAAGGTTTGAGCTCAGACCAAGGTTTAAGTTTACTCCTTTTGTTTCGCCAAACCTCCTTTTGTTATTTACAAACCAGGTTTATAAATAACAAAAGGAGGTTTGGCGAAACAAAAGGAGGTTTAAACTTAAACCTTGGTCTGAGCTCAAACCTTGCTTTGTGAATTCGGACCGAATTCGGATTTATTATTTACAATTTCATAACTTCAGACTCGATTTCAACCGCGACAACGATCACTGAATATTGTAGGATCGCATATGCTTCCAATATGTTCATTTGAACCAAATTCATGACCCCATACCAAAACTTTGTATTACCTTTAAATAACTTAACCTACAGTACGGCAGTACGCCATACTACATTAAACACTATAATTTATCACAAATTGGAAGTGAGATATTTAGCGGGGGGCCAAAGTCAAATTTTATGCTTAATTTTTGAGTTGCATGCCACTACCACACAAACTAAAACACCTTCTTTATTAGAAATATTTTATCATAATACACCATATTTCATATATGTTTTTCATAATTTGAAGCAAACACCCCTATTAAAATCGGAGGGCGTCCAAAAGCGCGGCCCTTTTGACGAAAATTAGTATTTTTATACCTTGAACCCCATGAGTTTGGTGTCATATGAAAGAGAATTAAATTATATACATTTTCAAACTAATTTCAACGGATTAAGGATTAATTAACATCGCAAATTTAAGTTTAAAACATAATGGCCCGAATTCACAAAGCAAGGTTTGAGCTCAGACCAAGGTTTGAGCTCAAACCTCCTTTTGTTTCGCCAAACCTCCTTTTGTTCTTTACAAACCAGGTTTGTAAAAAACAAAAGGAGGTTTGGCGAAACAAAAGGAGGTTTGAGCTCAACCTTGGTCTGAGCTCAAACCTTGCTTTGTGAATCCGGGCCGATTTGTTGTGATTTTTTTCGAAATATTTAATTTCAAGAATCGTTATTTTCCAAATGTCAAAATAGAAGAGGTGCATTTTTTTTCTCGTAACTTTCCTATGTAATATAGGACTATATCCTCTACGAAGGAGAGGCTTATATCTCTTCTGAATCAATGTATATCGACAGCCCACGAGACCAACGATGTAGGTCTCCCGGCCCCCCACTCCGGGGTCGGAGGGACCGCATGCTTGTTCCCAAAAAGTCCGGCTCGTAGTACACACAAATCCGGCCCGTATTGAATTTACACACTGGACTTAGGGGGGTGTTTTCAAAAGGAGGGAACATGCATACGCGTACCTTAAACAACACTGAGTGGGGGGGGGGGGGGGTAGGTCTCTTGATTCCTCAGAAAATTGTCAGCATGCCCATTAAAACTGACATGCCAGTTTTGTGAATTCTCAAGTAATTTTCAGAAGACCGTGCAGAATGCCAGATCATTAATGTGGTGTAAATTCTTTTCAATCCATGCATGTGGATATCAAGTCTGAGCCTAAAACGTGTTTTCTTGTCCGTTATTGAAAGAA